>RJWT010056533.1:0-10020 GCA_004365215.1 Cuniculus paca
AGAGGGGTCCAGGTTGTCCAACTGCTCCTCCCTGTTGTACACAAGTCGTGTCCTCTGCCCACAGCAGCAGCTGTGCCCTGCACCTGTGTGACCCCACGGACATCCGCAGGACTCCTCTCCCAGCCACCGTGGCCCTTTCTCTAGCAGGGTACTGCTGTTGCTGCCTGGATGCCCCCTGCCTCTCCTCCCTGCTGCTTCCTGCTGGTCTCTTCACCGGCTCTTCTTCACTGCTCCTGCGGAGCACACCTGCTGGCAGCCGCTTGTCCCTGCTGGGGGCGTCCATCTGCCTGGTCACCCTGAAATGCTGTCGACTATGGCCCTGGCATGAGCCCAGACGGAGCTCGGCATGCGTGAAGGAACACCAGCCACCTGACTCGTGTTTTGTTGGGGACCTGACACGCTGAGTCAGCACCCACCATGGAGCCACATCCAGCCCGTGCCTCGCTGGAAAGGGTCAGAAACGGCCATCGAGAGTGAAGGCCCCAGGCGGAGGGAGGGAGACTGAGACAGATGCCCATGCTGCCACAGCCCACCCTGCTCCTCAGGGTAGAGAAGAGCCCAGCTGCCTGGGGCGCGGCTGCTCTGCCAGAGCTCTGAGCACCACCTGCCCATCTGCAGACTGGCTTCAGACAATGCCCAACCCCAAGCCCAACCACCATGGCCTGAGGGGTTGCCTGGCTGGAGGCCACTGGGCCACCATAGAGCCAGGGCAGGCAAGCAGACGCCAGACATCACATCTGGTCGGCGACACCCTCTGGGTAGTCCCATTCCTGGGTCCCTCAGAGGAGGAAGGGGCAGGGTGGACATCTCCAGAGGTCTCTCTGCTCCTCTCCAGAAGCCTGGAGACCAGGACCCAGCTGCAGCTTCAGGGAAGGGGTTCAGTGCCCCAGCTTTTGTGCCCCTCCTACACGGTGCAAGGAGCGCCCTTCTGATCGAGTACAGAGTGCCCGCCTCCTCTGACACTTTCTTCATTTCCCAGCTTGGGCATCCAGGGATTCTCCAGGACGGGAGGCCCTGGAGACCCCAGCAGAAGCATGTGCTGTGTGGGGAACTGTGCGTCTTCAAATCACCCCTCTGCCTTTTCCTAAACACTCAAGAACCATGCATAAACAAAGGAAAATGTTAGGGTCTCAAGCACTGGGGATTCCTAAGGAAGCAGCTCCAGATGCCGGCTGGGGAGCAGGAAGTCCTTGGGGCTTTGCTGAATGAGGAAAGACCTGTTAGTATGGGGAGGGAAATGGAGCCCAGGCCTTGGAAACGCGGGGCATTCAGCGTCCACACAGCATGGGGTCTCCGCAGCCCTGCTCTTGCTTGGCTCTTCTTCTTCCCTCCCTAACCATGCAGGAGCCATAGCATCAATTTTCAAATACCTACCATCTCCTCTTTTGATTCTACACCCACAGGACTCTGGCTTGCTCAGCTTGGTAAAATACCTCCCAATTTCACTGCAGTTAGAGGACACTAGGCACACCCAATGAGAAAAGTAACTAAAACAGACATCAACACAACATGCTGAAACTTTTCGCTTTATTTCATGAAAATCAAAACCACAAGGAGAAACTATTTCACACTCATTCACACGGCTATTTCAAAAAACAGAAAAAATGTAAGTAAGAGTATAAAAATATTAGAACACTTGTGCATTAGTGTGGGAGTGCAAAAGGGTGTAGTTGCTGCATGAAACAGTATAGCAATCTGCCAAATTTTGAGACGTGGAATTGCCACATGCTATCAAGATTCCGCTGCAGGGAAGCAAGCAGCAGAGGCTCGAGCCCATGTTTGTACATCCATGTCCACAACAGCTGAACAGGTGAACGGGAAGAGGAAGAGTGCTGCACATGGGCTGGATGTCACACAACCTCGAAAGGAGGACGAGTCTACAGCATGGAACAAGGAGAAGACATGGTGCCAAGTGAAAAACGCCATCACTAACCCCCTCCAACACACACACAAAGTACCCAAGGGCACCAGAGCTACACGCACTGGAAGTGAGGTGGTGCTCGCCCAGGGCCCAGGCAAGGAGGGTGCAGAGCTGTTGGTTCATGATGTGGGCTCAGCGCCAGGCAATGAAAACATTCCGGGAGGAGCGGACGGTCACACGATGGGAATGCGCTTCATGCAGCCTGAGTGCACACCCAGCATGGTTAAGATGGAAAGTCTTATGTCCCGTGCTTCTCACTACCATAAAAATATCCATCTCCTGCCCAGTTTCCCTGTGTACAAACAAGACAGAATGATGCAAACCTTGGTAATCCTTCCTCGCCACCCAAACACCAGCGAGCCCCACCAGCACCACCTCCAGCTGCAGGCCCAAGTCCACACACTTCTCCTCACTGCCACCACCTGACCCCAGCTGCCGCATCCCCAGGGAGACCAGCATGGGCCTCCTGCCACCCATTCCCCTCGGGCACCCTTCCCCAGGCTGCTCCCATGGCCCCACAGCCCAGCGTGCCCATCACCTGTCTCTTCCATGCACCGCGGCTCACGCTGCCAGGCAGCCTGCACTGGCGCAAACAGCTGGCACCTTTCGGGGTCACGTGCTGGCTGGGGCTGCTCTGTTCAGGTCTCCGCAAAGGGCAGTTTCTCATCCTGCAGGTCTCATGAGGGCCCCAAGCTCACAGCGCTTCACACTGATGTGGCCATGGGCCTCAGTACAGCACCCAATTGCGCCCAGGTGACTGCTGTGTAATGCTGTCTCCCAACAGACTGCAAAGTCTGGAAAAGGACCAACAACCTTTGCCTTCGTCACCACTGTAGGCCAGCCAGTGCCTGGCATACAGCAGGCGCTCAGCCAGTGTTTACAGGCCAGGTGAAAAAGTGGGCAATGCCAAATTCTCATGTCTGAGTCAGGGCTCGACAGCGACCACTGCAGGAGAGTGGCTCCTGTCTCTGCAGCCCTTCACTGGCCACCAGGACAGGACCGCAACCATCCCAGTGACCCTGGGTCTGGAGGTTCTCGTTCCAAAAGGCGGACTCATCCCGCCCAGGACCAGCAGACACAGCCCACAAGCCGAACCCAGGCTTGGGCAAGCAGTTTCATGGTAACGCAGTAGCGTTTGGTTGCGCAGTTAGAATAGATCGTTTAGCCCTCTCGGCCCAAGTTTTGCTATCTGAGCCTTTATCAGAAATGCAGCCAGGCCTGGCGGAACACACCTATCATCCTACCAGGCTGAGGCAGGAGGACTGGAAGTTAGAAGTCAGTCTGGGCAACGTGGAGAAACTCCAACTGAAAAACAAAGCAGAAAACAGCAGCAGCAACCAAAAGCTTACAGACTCCTGGCCTAGACCATCACTGGGGTACTGAGTGCGCCACACAGGAGGTGGAGGTGGCCGTGCACACTAGCTGTCACGAGTGAGAAGCACGGCATTCCCCAGTCCTTCTTTATTGCCATGATGTATGTGTTCACATGCCCCATTTGTTTTCCCTCTCTCATCCCCTCGCCATCTGCATGAGGTGCGTCCACAGCGGCGCTGGTTAGATGGATCTAAGCGGGAGTGTGAGCCCAAGAGAAGAGCAGACATCCACAGGGCAGAGAGACGGCTTCCAAGGTCTGGGAAGGGTTGTGTCTGCCTATGTGTGGGCTGCTGGTGTCACGTGGGCCATGTGACATCTCTACAGGGTTAGGTAACAGGGCCAGTGGGTGCCAGGTGGACAGACATGTACCTCCGTGACCTTCTGGGGCCATCACATGGCCATGCTGAGCTGTACCTCCCAGGAGTGCTTCCTGCAGGTTCCTGGTCAGGACAAGGCCCATGAGAGATCTTCCCAGCAGAGCCAGAGGGCAGAAGAAACGCGGCCACCATTTGCCCCGGCCCTTCACAGCCAGGGCAGCTGCGGCCCCGTCTCCAGAGTCCTCTTCAGCCTGCCCAGCCAGGTGTGTATGGCTGGCTCCTCGGGACACCCATGCTGTGGAGGTCACGAGTTCAGCTGGGCACAGGTTCCAGCACACTCTCGTTCTCTACTGCTCCACCCCCATTCCCTCCTAAAGTCCCGGTCTGAGGACTTCAACATCTAGCACCAAAAGCCGAATCCCTCTAGTGAGCCCTGAAACAAATCCAGATGCAAATGGGCAGGCTCTCTCTCCTGAGGTCCGTACCTCTGACTGACCCTGACTTACCCACTGAGGGTCCACTAAGTTCAAGCCTGCAGGGCATGGGGCAGGTATAAAACAGCCAGTTACAACAGGAGGAATATGGGCTCCAACAGAAAGAAAATGGGGGCAGAGGGCATGGCAGAGGCTCAGGCAGTGCTCTGGGGCACAGAGGCAGAAGAGGGTCTGCAAGCACCAGGTCTGAGTCAGTCTTGGCTCTGCCACCTGCCAGCAGGCGGCCTTGGCTCCTTCCTCTTCTTCCCTGGAAGGGAAGGTCCGGAGGAGAGCGCCGCCTTGACCTCGGGGAACGTGTCAGGAACGGCTTGGCGCAGCTTTCTCCACCTTGTGCAGAAGGAGTTAAAAGAGAGCTGGTGAGATCCAGTGGGGAAAGGCCATTGTGCAAGTATTCAAAAGCAATTTCATGAAACAGTGGGTCCTCATCCATCTGCTGTAACAAACTGGCCAGGCACTGCAGAGCCTTAAGCACTGTACATCTAGTGAAATGACAACTCCCTCTGGAGACAGAGCATCATTTTCTCAAGCTGAAATGAAGAGACGGCACTGTATGTGCGGACCTATTACACCAGCGAAGAATCAGAGCGGGCTTGCTGTTTGTGGAAGACGGACAATAAATCAACCCATGCAATCTGCGCCTGTTTCATTTGCTCTGTAATGTTTCACTGATCTTTTAGAAATGAAGGAATTTCACATAAACCAAGTAGTTTGATGAACTTTAATCTTATCCATAATTGGATCGTAAAGTTGAGTACGTGCAGTAATTAAAAGAACTGCGATAAAGGAAGCTGTGCTTTCCTATCAAGCCTCTTCCATGAACAGAAGCTCAGCGCAGGGCACACTGGGATTTGAAAGCACAGCCCTGTGAGCCTGTGTTGGAGGAAAGAGTGGGCCATGGAGATGTCAGCCCTGCAGATGTGGCCAATCCTGCAATCTTACCTGGAGGGCTTCGAGAGAAGGACAGGAATGCTAAAGGTTAGGCCCGACCTGCTAGTGAGCAACAAACAGTAAGCAGCTTGATTTTTACTTCCTAAGTTGTCTCCCAGCTGATCCCTGGGGGACTCGCCCACCACACCCTTCCCATTGCTGCAGGTTTTGCACAAATGCAGATGTGCACAGGCGCACAGGCTCTGTGTGTCAGGTCTTTGGGTGTGGCTCTCTAGTTTTTTGAAAAAAGTCCATGCCTCCCCCTGGCCCTTTAGGCCCCCACAGGGCTGGCCGTGCCCCTCTCCCAGGACATCAGCCCCTCCAGCATCCTTTGCTCACTGGCAGCACTAACACTTCGACCTGGCTCCAGCCTGCCTGTCCTTGCTGTCCAGTCCCAAGCCAGGCCACTCTGGAAGTGCTTGGAAGTGTCCCTGCCTCACAGAAAAACAAGGTGAGTTTCTGAAGCATTCGCTGGTAATAAAACATTCAACAGTGATGAGGTGAGGACCTACAAGATGCAGGCATGAAGACAAAAGAAAAAAAAGACAATGGCTAGAAAAGGAACCCATAAAGCAAGGAGCAGACAAATGTGGCTGCAGGGGAGAAGCCCCAGGTTTTACAGACCAGGAAACTGGCCCTCAAAGAGCTGAGACTGAGGTAGAAGGTAGAGAACAAGGACAAGTAAAAAACTGAGATCCCTGAGGTGAGAATTCAGAAACCAGACAAAGCAAAGAACATTGTATCAAAGAACCAGAAAACCAATAAATAAAGGTCACCCTGTCCCCCATGAGCCCTAAGTTCATGCAAACCTAAAAGTACAAAACCTTGGCCAGTGTCCAAACTCATCTGCATTGTGGTTTTGATTTCCCCAGTGGGCTCTGGACACCCAGGTATCTCCTCTAAAAACTTTGTATGGTCAAAACCTTGCCCTAAGATGGGTGGGCCGAGCTGGGTCCCCAGAGGGCACTGGATCCTCCCATAGCACACAGGGCTGGGCGCTCTCCCCAGGGACCACACCCAGCCTGGGAGCGCATCTCCACCTCCTTGGTTCATTCTTGCTCCTTTTTAGTAACTGTTAGTCTTGCTGCTCACTCTGAGTGCCCTGCTCAGCTCTTTCTTCAGGATACCAGAACCCAGAAACAATTTCCCCCAAGCCCTCATCAGCTAACAAGACAGCCTGTCCAAGGCTGCAGAAAACCCAGGCAAACCTAGGACTAAAAAGCAGGCTGTCGTGGTTACTTTTCTTGTCGCTGAGACAAAATACTCAACAGCCAAAGTTAAAGGAGGGCAGGTTTATCTCAGCTTATGATTTATAGTGGTTTTGGCCCATAGTTGGCTCCATGGCAGCGGGGCATGGCAGGGAGCACCGCAGAGGAGAAACAGTCCGTGGCAAAGCAGAGCAGGGAGAAGTGTCTCTGGCTTTTATCTCACCCAGACTACATCCCTTTTGATTGGTTCTGCCCATACCCAAGGTATGGAGGCATGCTCCATCCAAGCATCACACGCTTAATGCCAGCATCACACAACCTACATGCAGCCACCTTCAAAATGCCCCACCTATGGCCGCATGAGGCTCTGGGGGGACCTCTAGACACAGCGATAACATTCTGCCCTTGGCTCCCCAAAGCCTCATGTGCATCCCTTTATACTAAAGGCATTCAGTCCATCTCCAAGAGTTGCCAAAGTCCTAACAGCTTCAACATTGCTAAAAAGCCCAAGTCCCAAGTCTATGGAAGACCAGAGAAGAAGACTGAGGCCTAAGTGGCCTCCTCTGTGAACACCATGGAGAAAAGAGGTGTGCAAGTGTGCTGACACACTGCAGGTGTCAGGGAAAAGTTATTACAGCTGAGATCCTGCTGAGTACCCGGACATGTACCACAAATGGCGGGAGGCAGATAAATCTTGTGATACTCTAATTGCTTGTTCTGATGTCTAAGTGAATAAAGGCAGGTTGAGTCAGCTACTCATCTTTGTCAAAGAGAGACGAGAGCTTCCTGGCCCCCATATTTTAACCTTATCCTGTGTCACTTTGTTTTTCATCCTTGTTCATTCCCTGGTCAGATACAATCTCGTAGGCTGGTTCCTAGAAAAGTCTCCTCTGAGACTTAAGGCAAACTCTTAGCTGCAAACCCCTGTATAGATGAAAAGAAAGTTAGACACTTCCAACATACAATGGCACAAGATAAGTATACCATTCCAAAAGGTATAAACAGAGACACAAAGGAATGGGACCAAAGGAAGTCTAAAATCTGGCACAGCAAATATTAAGTCCTGTAGCTCCATGTGCAGCAACCTCAGAATCTGTGGCAAGTTGTAAACTGCAAAGGGCTTGAGTGGCTATGTCCTTATAGCACTTCCAGAGCTTACAGTGTCCATGGCCTCTCTCTTGGGCTGGTTCTGCTCCCTCCTTGCAGCTTTCCTCAGACAATCCACATTCCTGGCTTCTCCAAACTTCTAGGTTCTCCACTGCACCATCAGCTTCACACTCACAGCTTCACACACTGCCTTCTCAGGGGCACACTGCCTGGCCTCCCAGGCCTTCTTCTGAAATCTAGGTGGAAGCCTTGCTGACCCCAGAACTCTTTCACTCTGCATGTATCTAACACCAGCACCATGTGGATGATGCCAAGATCTGCTAGCAGCTGGAGCAGAAGCCAGGCTTCTTTCTCTCTTGGCTGTAGGGGTCAAGTACCTATGAACCAAATCCTGAGAAACAACCTCCCTAGGCCATTGCCATTCTGGAACACAGTGCTTTGGGGCTCTCTTCTCAAAGTCCAGTCTTTCACCTTTGCAACTCCGAGGTTGCAAAAGCTGGATTCCTGCTGGTACTTGGGATGTCCTCAGGTCATCTTTTCTATTGTCATGTTTCTTCTCAGCAACCAAGTTTTCCTCTTCTCCATCTTTGCAGTCCAAAAGTGTACCGGAGCTTCCTTTCTGGTCAAACTCAAAATGTTTTAAATCATTCTGCTGGGCTCTTTGCTCTTGATTCTCAACACAGATCTCGCTAAAAGCCCCCAACAGTAGTCATGTCACTGCCTCAGCATTAGACTGCCTTGAAATTTCTTCCACAAGATTAATTAGTACACTGTCTTTGCTCTCATTCTCAGGCAGTTTCTGTACATGAGAAAAATGCAGATAAATTTTCTGCCAACAGGTAACACACATTGTCTGGAATCCAACAACCAATGCAGTCCTTCTTTCTAAGAGAAACCGCTAAGCCTGGTCTTTATTGGATGCATTTCTATTGGTATTCTGGTCTTCTAAGCATTCTTGTCTTCTGAGGAGGGGACATGAGAGGGGTCACAACCTCCAGAGTGTGCAGAAGAAAGGAGATGGGTGAGGGGAGTTGCAGAACTACACGGCAGTCTCAGCCTAAATAGGAGGATGCCAGGCAGGTATACTCCAGCTTGCAAAGGAAACTAACATTAGTGGGAGGAAAAAGGGAAGTGGCATGTGACTCTTCCAGCTCTGGGCCATCCAGAACTCTGGGCTCCTCTATACTCCCCAAATGCCAGCTCATTTTCTGTGACACCCTTCTGTCTTCTACACAAAAGCTGCTACAAATTAATGAACCTCTCAGAGCCAAATAACTTCCTCTTAGACTGAACTGCTGGCAAAAGACCAATCATTTTTCATCTCTGATTAAACTGTCTATGGAAGAAATTAAAAATAGTTTAGCAGAGGCACTACCACTCATGGAGCTGGAAGCACGAGATCAGTCCAGGAAAGGTAAAGGCAGTGCATAGCCCTCTGCACCTCAGCACACCAGGCTCTCCAACCAGCATCTACAAGGTCCCCTGCAGTTCCCTGGGGCCCAGTAGGATCCTGTCACCAGCCAGGGTGGGAGGGACAGCTGAGAGGTACTGGCTTGGGGTCTCCCATACATGACATCAATACAAGCTTCTGCCAGAAGCCCAGACTTTTCTTCAGGAGATCACAATTCAGCACATCTGAGCTAGGAGCAGGAAACCAACATATGCACCCAGGCCCCAAGGACCAGACCTGAGATGTGGCAAGGAGTTGACTTCATTTGGTGTGTCTTGCTTTAAAATCATCTTAGCAGACTAGAAACCCAGTATCAAGGGGTTCCATTTCTGGGTGCGGCAAGCTAATTTATTCAGAGCAACTCTTCTACCATGAACAACTAGAAGTGACAAACAAAGTAATTTTTTAAAAATACAAATTCTATTTGAAAGCATCAGAGAGCTACCAAATATGGTGAGGTCTTAAGGCACCACAATCTCAAAGTGAAAGAAAGCACAGAAGTGAACTTAGTTTGGCATTGCTTTCTGCCTGGAAGCATTTCCTGATTCTTAAGGAAAACACACAGCTGAGAAGTTGTGCTTCTGATGAGGAAAGAAGGCAAGAGGAGAGAAGTAGAAACTGGCTGTGAAGCAAAGCGGTTTCACTACAGGTGTAAAAGTAGGGTGCTAACCAAGGAGGTGCCCTGATGCACCCTAAAACTTCAGAAGGAACCTCTGAATGTAGGAAGGCCTAGCCAGAAATATACCAGCATTTATAAAAACCAAAGCCTGGCTTTAAATCTGCTGGGTCCCAGAGTGGATATGATAATCTGTCCCTCAGGAGAAGATGGTCACCCACAGCCTCATGTTCTCTCTTTACATCTGACATTCAACAAGTCATGAAGGTACAGAAAAAGTTTAAACAAACAATTACGAAACACACTAGGAGATGGGGAAAGCTAGAAATCAAGAAGATAAAATAGACATTAAATAAAGACACAACAAGATCATGACACTAGAATTATCACAGGGACTCTGAAAATAAATGTAATTAATATGTTCAAGGAGATGAATTTTAGTAATGAATTAAAATGTTTTTAAAAATTAAATCAAAATTTTAGACTCAACAGATGGGTTTAATAGAAAAGTAGGTCAGGTGAAGGTAGAATTAGAGAATTCATAGACAGGTAAGTGAGAAGACCCATGTTCCCGAGAATGCACAGAAAACGAAGGGAAAGCTCTGG
>RJWT010056535.1:0-10019 GCA_004365215.1 Cuniculus paca
AAGTAGTCCCAAAGAGTATATTCTTTTTTTTTTGGTACCGGGGATTGAACTCATGACATCTCGCTCGGGCTTGCCAGGCAGGCACTTGTGCCACTGAGCTAAACCCCTGGCCTGGTATATCCTTTAATATAGTGTAAAATTTGACATTTTGAAATAAAACCATTACTTTTTTTTTTTTTTTTAAATGAGCTCTCACTAACGTTCAGACTGGCCTCAAATTCACAGCTGGGATTAGAGATGTGTGCCGTGCACCCAGCTTACATCTTTTTTAATGTTTTGAGATGAGGTCTTGCTATGTAGTCCAGACTGGCCTAGGACTCACTGTGTAGCCCAGGCTGGTCTCCAGTTTGCGATCCTACTTCATCCTTACAAGTTTGAGGTGACCCTGGGCAACTTAGCAAAATAAAATTCTGAAAAGGGGCTGGGCCTGGTGGCACATGTGTGTGATCCCAGCACTCAGGAGGCTAAGGCAGGAAGATGGAGAGTTTGAGGCTAGACTAGCACATATTTGAGTTTGAGGCCAGCCTGAGACTCTGTCTCAAAAAGACCAGATCCCTCCAGGAAAGTAGGGATTGGGATATAGTTTACTAGTCCCAGATTCAATCCTGGTACCACCAAAACAAAAGATTTTTTCTTTTTCAGTTAATATATATGTATTCATTTGAATATTATTTCTTAAGTGAGCATTCGTTAATTCTATTTGATGTCTTAATTGTATAAATAGTTCTGAAAACCTTGATCACATAAGTAGCTATGAACAGACTTTTGTTTTAATGTAATTCTTTTCTTGGAATGTCTTTTCTGATCTCAGAAGTCAAATAGTGCTGTCATTAAACATTATATTTCATTGTTAGCTAGCAGTTGAAGCCAAGAAGTGGATACTACCTAGTTTATTAAAAAATGCAAGGATTTGCTATCCAATGAAGGCCGTTAGATACACATGTCAAGTTGCATTTCCCTGGTCTTCTAGCGCTTTTTATCCTGTTGGGTGACACACTCTAGAGAGATGTGGGGTGGGTTAGAGTGCGCCTTTCCTGTGTCATCGTGGGGCTGGGGAAGGGGAACGGTCTGCCATTTTGAGCACGGGCACATTCCAAGCATCAGGTCTTGGAAACAGCTCAGGATACAGATGTCTCACAGGTGCATGTGCCATGTCCTCTTCAGCACGGCCCCGGGTCCTGTGGGCCCGTGGTGAGCACTGCTTGAGGAAATAGCAGGGCAGCCAGGACAGGACTGCAGCTTTTCATGTTAGCTCCAGCCCCTTCCCTACCCCCAGGACGGCTCCTATCATGAAGACGTAGGCTATGGCGTCAGCGAGGGCCTCAAATCAAAGGCTCTGTCCCTGGAGAAGGCCCGGAAGGAGGCAGTGACGGATGGCCTGAAGCGGGCTCTCAGGTAAGCCGTGGGCTGGAGCTGCACTCACCTTACCCCTGACCCTGGCTTTCCTGTTTCCTCCTTTGTTTCATATTTCCTCAGTGTTTATGTTGAGGACCATTTTCAGGAATAAATGGTAGAACACTTTATAATAGTGAGTCCCAGACTTATAAACATTCGAGTTGTGAACTTTCACAGGTGTACTATGTAACACTTTGTTGGCTGTGAATGAATCTGACTTAGGAATAGGTCTGGCATGGAAGTCCTTTGTAAGTTGGGGACTTACTGTATCCTGAATGCTATGCTACTTTCCCTACGCCTCAGAGATGTGTCCTGGAGACCTTCTCATAAGCGTACAGTGATGGTCAGCTTTGTCTTACTGTAACAGATGTCTGGGGTAAAGCAGCCCCTAGAGAGAGAATTATTTTAGCTCACAATTTGGAGGTTTTAGTCCAGGGGCCTGTGATGAGCCCTTCATGGAGGCATGCGTGTGGTGCAGCGTCCTGCTCATCCCATGGTGCAAGCAGGAGAGAGATGGGACCAGCGCCTCCTGTCCTCTTTCAGAGCACACAGCCTGGAAGAGGTCCCGACACTGTCCCTCAGGACCAGGCCTTTCCATAAGGATTTGGGTGGTGGACTACCTCTCCTGGAGGGCTTCATGGGTCATGCTCTGTTGCATTCTCAGAATGCAGCCCAGGGCAGGAACATAGCAAATGCCTAGTAATCACAGAATGCATATTGGTGTCCATTTCCTCTGTTGCCATTGAGAAACAACTTACACAAAGCTGTAATTCTCTTCTCTGATACTGAAGCCTGACAATGCTGCTTTACTTTTTCCCTCTTTTAGAAGTTTTGGGAATGCACTTGGAAACTGTATACTGGACAAAGACTATCTGAGGTCACTGAGTAAGCTTCCACGCCAGGTATGTTAGAAATGAGTGAGTGCAGAGGGGCACAGGGAGATGAGATGGCCAACTCTGTTTCATGGATTATTTGAGGGATGGAGGGAGAAGTGAAGACTCAGCTATTTACAGGGCCTGGGATGTTTATTTCAGAGTGCGAATGTCAGTGCAGGCAGGCATCATCATTGCATTTTAGGAGAAGCAACCAATTCTAGAGAATTTACCTTACCTATCTCGTGTGGAGAACTGGGGTTGGGAACGGTCTACGAATCCTCAGACTGAGGACACGGGGCCTCTGTGCAGCCCCAGTGCCACCTCCATCACATTTGGAATCTTCCAAGAAAGCCTTGGTCTGCGCTTTGCGCTGCTCTGCTACTGCAGCGCAGATCCCCCTTTCAGCACTGAAGGTGCAGCACCCCCAGAGCACACGGCCTGTCAGTCAGAGTCTGGCCTGTGCCTTCTGCCTAGTGGAGCGCGTTGCTTCCTCTCTGGCTCCTCTGAGGCCTCTGTTATGCTGCCACCCAGGGCAACACCCCCTCTTTCCCCCAGAAGAGGTGTGCACATTGCCAAAATTCTGGATTTGTGTTTAGGATCGTTACTGGATTCCTTTTGCTGTTCTTAATGGTTTTTGCATCTGTGTTTACAGAGGATATTATCTATAGGTGTCTTTTTTTATTCATTTTTTTATTGTGTTAAAAAACAAAATTTATCATTTTAACTATTTTTAGTGTATAGTTGAATAGCGTTAAGTATATTCATTATCGTAAAACTCCATCTCTAGAACTTCTACATCTTGAAAACACGAACTCTCCTTTTCCCCTCCCTTCAGCTCTTAATAACTACTATTTATTTCCTGTCTCTGAGTTGGACCACTCTGAGTATTGACCTCATAAATGGCATACTGTTTTTGCCTTTTTTGCACTGGGCTTATTTCACTTAGCATTAATGCTTCAAGATTTAAGCTCGGTGTGGTGGCACATGCCTGTAATCCCAGCACTTGGAGGCTGAGGCAAGAGGACTACCATGAGTTCAAGACCAGCCTAGAGTACATGGCAAGACCCTGTGTTAGGAGCAAGAGGGGGAGGGTGAGGAGGGGGCAAAAGAGAGTAAAAGAGGGGAAGGAGAAGAGGGAGGGAGAGACAAAGAGACAGGGAATGGGGGGGCAGACAGTCAAAAAGAAGAAAGGAAGAAAGAAAAGAAGGAAAGACGGGAGAATTTTCCAAGTAAAATGCTGATAATGTCATTTGGAATAAGGCAGAGAGAAGAGAGAAAGTTGGAAGAAAAGAGCAAAGTAGCCATCACCATCACTTGGAAAGGCAAATCGATAGCAGATGACACAGTAGTGCAGGACGCTGACAATGGAATGGACTTGGCTCAGATTTTCTCAGGGCAGACACTGCATTCAGTGCTAGGAAGCACGAATGAACATTAGAAATTTAAAATCTAAGGTGCTTAGGGATGCGGACATCAGGGATATTTTGAAATTAAACTTGCTTTCTTCCATTAAAATATTGCCAAATCCAGTGTCATGAAGCATTTTCTCTTTTTTTTCCTAGCAGGTTCACAGTTTGGGGTCTTATGCTTAGGACTTTAATCTCCTTTTAGTTGATTTTTGTGTGTGGTGTAAGATGCGAGTTTTTTTTTTTTTTTGCAGCACCAGGGATTGAACTCACGACCTTGCGCTTGCCAGGCAGGCACTTAGGTCACTGAGCTAAATCCCTGGCCCTTGTCTTTCTGAGACAGGGTCTCACTATGCCGTTCAGGCTGGCCTTGAGCTCACTTTGTAGCCCAGGCTGGTCTGAAACTCGAAACGATCCTCCTGCCTGAGCCTCCCGAGTGCTGGGATTACAGGCGTGAGCCACCAGGCCTGGCTTGACTCGAGTCTAATCTCTCTCTTTTGTGTGAGGACAGTTTTCCCAGCATCTTTGTTGAAGAAAACGCCCTTTCCCCACTGAGTGGCTTTGCCATTCTTATTGAAGATCATTTGACTGTGTGTTCACAGTTTTTTTCTGGGATTGCTAGTCTGTTGGTCTCTATGTCTGTCTGTATGATCACTATAGCTTTGTAACATGTTTTGAACTTTGGTGAGTCTTCCAATTTGTTCTTTATTGTTTTTGTTATTTGGGGTTGCTGGGATTCCATATGAATTTTAAGGTCACTTTTTATGTATCTGCAAAAATGCAGATAGGATTTTTATAGGATTGTATTGAATTAATAATTACTTTGAGTAGTAGGAACATTATAATGTTGCCTTCCAATTTATGAACATGGAACATCTTTTTTTGTTTGTTTGTTTTAGTTTTCCATGTACAAGTCTTTTACTTCTTTGGTTAGGTCTATTTTGTTTTTTGTTTTTGTCTTTGTCAGCTGTACTGGGGATTGGACCCAGGACATTCATACCGAGCTATATCCCCAGCCCTTTAAATGTTTTTTTTTTTTTTTTTAAATTTTGAGACAGGATCTCACTAAGTTGCCAAGTTGCTTGGGGCTAGACTTGAACTTGCAATCCTCCTGCCTCGGCCCACAGCTATGTTCCTTGCAGTCACTGCCCACCCCTCCTTTTGTTTCTACTACCAAGGAAAATCACTTGTTTGGACTATTATATATGTTCTTTGGAATTACTGAATATAAACTTTTTGTACTTTCATTCAGCATGTTTGTGAGTCATTCATGGTGCAACATTTTCACTATTACATAATTTTCTAGTGGGGCTGGGGGTTTAGCTCAGTGGCACAAGTGCCTGCCTGGCAAGTGTCAGGTCATGAGTTTGATCCCTGGTACCAAAAAAAATTTTTTTTCTATTGTAGTATATAACTTTTTCTCTTCTGTCTTTAGTAGGTACATGGGTTTTTGGCATCCTTTTGGCTGCCATTAGCATACTACTGGATCCCATATACACTCGTTTTTCATGGGACTTAGTGGGTCAGAAGATAAGTATATGTTTAGTTGTAGTAGATTCTTCCAGTTTTCTAGCATGATTGTACTGGTTCACATTCCCACATAGCACTGGCAAGTCCCAGCTGCCATGTCCTTGACAGCAAATGATGGTGTCTTTTCATTTTTCTCAAAGCTCATTCTTACTCGTTTCAGTGAAGACAAGCAATCCAACTATAATTTCCATTTTCAGATTATCATAAAAATGTAGTCCTCTTAATCTCATATTCTGATAATTTCTCATCAGCATCAATTTTCAGCGTTATAAGATGGAGGAGCAATGATGATAGACTGTCACATTTGCTTTCCCAGGAATCTAGGTCTGCAGGGCAGGGGACAGAAAGGAATGGGAAAATGAAGTTTTTCTTTCTTCCCTTCTTAGCTGCCTCTTGAAGTGGATTTAACTAAAGCAAAGAGACAGGACTTTGAACCATCTGTGGAGCAGGCAAGATACAACAGCTGTCGGCTGAACATAGCTCTGGGACCCTCCAAACCACAGGAGGTGACCTCCCCTTACAGAGCAAGCCACACGGGTGACCCTCACATTGTGCTACAAGGAGATAAGGCCAGCAGCTCCCGGTACGGGGCCCAAGGTCCCTTCCTTTCCTCTCCTGTCCCTTCTGTGTGGCTCAGGTTGCTGCCATTTCTGCCTTTAGAGCCAGCAGGTTGGTTTGTGTGCTTTCTCAGGACCTGTGTCTGTCATCATTAATCTAGTTAACTCGGGAACTCACCTTTTTGCTCTTGGGATGCAGAAGCCTGACTTCTTCCACCGTGGAGGGTGATGCCACTTACCAGCGGAAGCTTCGGCAAAAGCAGCTGCAGCAGCAGTTCCGGGAGCAGATGGAGAAGCAGCTGCAGGTTCAGACACTTGCTCCAGCTCCAGTTGAAAAGCAGAGTGAGGGTGAGAGGGACGGGAGCAGAGGCCTGATAGGTGTGCTCTGCAAGAGGAACTCTGGGAACAGGGTGGCCCAGTTCTCTGCTGGTGACAGTGTGACTGGCTTCAGATGAGGCCTCACCCAGTTACATGTGGAATGAGTCCAGGAAGGCAGGAGATGAGACCTGCCATGCAGTTTCCTGTTTCTGAAGACAGTCTTTTTCAGGGTGTTTTATAGGCCTTGATGTAATCCTTCTGGTTGTCTCTACATTAGTAAGCCTTTGTTTCTGAGATGCTTTGAATATAAGGCCAAGTTGGTTTTGAGGAAAATGGAATCTTTTGGCAGATTAGCTATGAACTGTATAGTTTCTCTTCAGGATACAAATTCAGTGGGAGTAGTAGATTGATCGGGATTGATCGGGAGTTGGGAGGAGATATGAGTCGCCCAGAGAGGAAACAAAGTGCTTGTCCCAGACCGGTGAGCTTTTGCCCATTTCTGTACAAATGATGAAGAGGGTTGACAGGACATGCTTCATATTTGGGTCATTAGTATCCTCTCAGCACCGACAGGCTGAGACTTAAGTTTAAAAAAGAAACAAGCTTACTGTCCTGGGCCTGTCCTGAGTTAGGAGTTATTGTAGATTTCAGCAGCTCACAGGGAGGGGGAGGGTATACTCCAGGGGACTCCACCCTTATCAGACAACCACAGCCATGGCCTAGGCCAAGGGCCAGATGGCACGGCTTCTCAGCAGCCTTCTGTTTTTGCTGGGAAAGAAGAAATGAACCTTTGCTTTTCCTCCATGGGTGAGAAGGAACACAGACTCAGGTCTGGAGGTAGTACTGGCATAAGGTTTCTTTACGGGCTCAACCCAACACCGTAGGCATCTCTGCACTTTTGAGGCTGCTTGTAACTAAAAGGATGTAGATTCAAATTCTTTGGTTCCATTTAATTATTTAACTCATGACCTGACCTCTCTCTCTTGTGTAAACCATAGCAGCCCTTCCGGTCCCTCCTTTGACGCACAGTACTCCCATTGGTGCTGTCTCAGAACCACTCGGGGAGAAAGTCATCCTTAAAGGTAAATGACTTGAAAAAATCAATAAGCAGGAAATCCTTGTAAGTTACCATGTTGCATACTTTTGTTGCTCACAGAATACATCTTAAAAATCATAAAAGTCTTCATATTTTGCTGAGCTCTGTGGCACCTGCTTGTAATCTCAATACTCAGGAGGGTGCTACAGGAGGATCTCAAGTTTGAGCCCAGCTCAGGTGTTTTAACAAGACCTCATCTTAAAAAAGGTCTAGGGATGATTATGAGAGTGTTTGCCTACCACACGTGAAGCCCTGGGTTCAATTCCTAGTACTGGGGGAAAAAAATAATTTAAATACAATTTTTAGCCCCATGAAGATTTTTAGAATGGCAAGAAACCCTAAAATTGATTGATGGGGGCTGACCAATAGATGGCACATCTTCAACTCCTCTGTTGTCTCAGTGAAACGTTTAGTGTACTTCTAAGAGGTGGAAGAGAAACTGCAAGATCTATCTTAAGACATGGAGTTTCTTAGGCCCACTTTCCCAGTGCTGTGAGGACTGCTGGCTAATGACACACTTCTCTGTGATCTCTGCAGAGAATCCTGAAGACAACCTTGAAATGTGGGATCTGACTCCAGACTTAGAGGACATCGTGAAGCCCTTGTCTAAACCAGAACCACCCCAGACCTCTGCAACCCCAGTCCTGAACCACCAGGTCCCTCATAGCCTTTACTGCCAGAAGCCACAAGAAAAAGCTGGATCCTGGCAACCCCAAGTTTACAGCGCTAACCAGCGTGTATCAGGTAGCAGACGTGTGTTTAGGAACAAAAACTAAAGGAAGATCCTGGGTTTAATTCTGTGAATTTTAAAGAAAGGAAGACATCTCATTTTAAGAAATTGGACAGAATCATTCCAACGCAGTAAGTAGGTTGAGGGCCAGCACATTTCCTTTGGGCTCCTGACTTGAGCTTCAACCCTCTTTAGCCCTAGACAGTTGTAGGAAGCTGAGGAACGGCTGCATTAAGAGCTTTTCCTGCTACAGTAAGTCTGTCAGGACTGCGATGCCACTTGGTCTGGGGTTAGCAGAGGGAGCTGCCCTCCTCCTAAGAATAGTTTTCATTCTTGGGCTCTTAATCTCACATAGGACCTACCAGTTCAGTGTAGAAATGATTAGCTGTTTATTCCATGCTTTAAAACCACGGCAGCTATACTTGAGCCATTTTATCTTTCACAGGAAATTGTGAATCTCATAGGAAAAGCCAGGACACGAAGAAAAGGAGATTGGATCCACCTTAACCGGAAGCTGTGGATAGCACCGGACTCTTACAAATGGACTTTGGAAAATTGCTTTTTGGTCATGAAATTGTTCATTGTCCTTGGGGAATGAATTTTATTTCCAAAGATATACCTTGAATATTTGTGAACTTCATCAGAGGAACTGTCACCTATTGCAGAGAAAGCCTCATATAGCTTGTCACACACTGTGATGGGGAGGCCACGGACAGATGAAATACCTTTCCTTTGGCTCTTGAGGGTTTTCACTGTTTACTCCTAAGCTATTACATTAATAAAGATAAACATTTTTAGGAATTCCTAATGGCTGCCTGCCGTCAGGCAGTATAGGTATCCTTAGCCCTAAGCACCAGCTTCAGTAGTTGTCTAAGTTAAACTGTCGAGCAATCTCCCTTTGGGCCTTCAGCTTAGACCATTATTTCTTTGGTTTGGAAAAAATGGTGGTCTTGGAAGAATGCAAGATTGTAATCTTATGAACCCATAAACATGATATAAAGTAGCCTCTGCCCATCCATGTTTAGCTTTCCAAGGTTTTTGCCAGAAATCAACAAACTCAGCCGGGTGTGGTAGTGCACACCTGTAATCCCAGCACTCCAGAAGCTGACGCAGGAGGATCATTGCGAGTTAGAGGCCAGCTCAAAAAGACCAAATAAATAAATAAACAAACAAACAACTCACCCTTAAGTTGCACACCATTGAAATTTATACTGTCCTACCCAGGTCACAAGTCTTGCCTTGTTCAGTGCATCCATACAACATGTGCTGTCTGTCCCTTAGTCAACCTTTAGCAGCCTTTCCAGTTTTCAGATTGACTTGCAGTATTGTGGTGCTTGTGTTCAGGTAAATCTTATTTTACTTAATGGCCCCAAAGCACCCTCGTAGTAGTGATCCTTCACTTCCGAAGTGCCCACGGATGGGGTGGGAAGCTACTGTATTAGATAGAGGTTGTACCCTTGATTGTTGTTGCAAAGTAGTAAAAAGCACCCTATACCCTTGTACACAGGATGAACAGTACTTCCCTGGATGGCATTAAAGCTAAGGCAAAAGGCATTTTAAGAAAAAAATCCTTCTTAGCAAAATATAAAATAGCCACTTTTATTTCAGATGTGAAATGTGACTTTACCATAAACTGATTTTTCATAGTGTTTGTTTATGTTTTGTAATTCTCCCCAGATGCAGTAGCAGCTTGCCCTGATTTCCTTGTCTTCTAAAAGCCTTTACCTTGCCTAATGTTATATAGATTTGGTCATGTATTTTTCTTTTCTTTTCTTTTTTTTTGGGGTCTTTTTGAGGCAGGGTTTCACTATGTAGTTCAGGCTGGTCTTGAGCTTACTTTGTAGCCCAGACCGGCCTGCAACTTGAAGCAATCCTCCTGCCTCAGCCTTCCAAGTGCTGGGATTATAGGTGTGTGCCACCATGCCCAGCCTCATTTTCCACTTTGACACCCTTACCATTTTTCTCTGCAAAATATAGCAGTGAAATCTTAGTTTAAGGCAAAACTGCTGCTGAAAAAAGTTCCTGGGGAAGAGGTGGGTATACAGCTGTGTGGTAGAGCACTTGTCTGGCCCTGGCTTGATTCCCAGCACCATTAATTAAAAAAAAAAAAAA
>RJWT010056536.1:0-10007 GCA_004365215.1 Cuniculus paca
TTTTTATTTATATTATACTTATCTCATATTATATATTTTAATGTACTAATTCATCACATATTTTTCTTCTATGAATTGGCAATTAATGTTCTTCACTAAGCTTTTCTACTAAATTCATCTTATTTTTTAAAAATTCTTTCCCCATGGACTTAATTTATATACTCTACCAAGATAGATTTTGCTCTCAGGGAGTCTAGTTATCTGGAAAAGAAGGTAATATCAAGTGCTAGATATGGGGAGAGGGTTAAGACAAGGTCTCACTGTGTAGTTCAGGCTGACCTTGAACACACTATTCAGCCCAGGCTGGCCTCAAACTCACAGTGATCCTCCTGTCTTAGCTTCCCCAGTGATGAGATTATAGATGTGTACTACCACGCCTGGAATAATATTGGATTTTTAAAGGGTCTGGGAAGCAGAAAAAACACTGGCCAGGGAAACCAAAAGCCCCAGGTTTTCTTCTTACTAATATCATCAACCAACAGTGTGATTAAAATATGCCACACAACCTTTTGGATTTATTTTTCCTATCAACAATTTAAGAGGATAAAATTAGAGAATTTACGGTAGTTTCTGTATGAATAACTCTCAGATTTACAGTGTATCAATCACTTGCTCATTTATTCTAAAAATATTCAACAGATGCTAGAACTTTAAGGGAGTTCTAGAGAATAGGGAGACCATCCTCAGTCACACAGTTCAATCTGTCACTTATGGTATGAGGATCACTGAAGAAATGTAATAGGATCCTGAGGGCTTATAACAAAGATATCAGGTATAATTTGAGAATCTTGGAATATCTCCCAAAAGAAGTAATACTGTAGATGAAACCAGAAGGGACAGAGAACATTTTGAACAGAGTCCTCAAAATGGGTCCTCAACATTTGAGGTCCTCAAAATGGGTTGTGTAATGTCATCCAACGGGTAAATATAGGAAGAAAGTGTAAGACTCTAAAAGTATTTTTAATAAAAATTAAAATGTTAGTATTTAATAGATGAAAAAACAGAAGTGGCTTCCTTTATTCATGACCGTTGTTTTGCATGGGTGAGCATCCTAAGACGGAATAGAAACCCCTCGAACCTCTGGACTATCAGTGACATCGATACTTATTCACTCAGCAGGTAGACACATGGTGGTGTATATGTGCTAACCTAAATGGCAATTATTGCTGATATTATCAGTTTAAATTAATTCTCACTAAATGGACAAGTGGCTTAAAGAGACGCCATCAAGAAAATCATAAACTGAAGATAATACTGCATGAATAATGCATGCACAAATGAGGAGCATATATAGGGCAGAGCAGTCCTTCTGCTTCTTGAATGAGATCACTTCGAGAAGACTCTGATTACAAAGTGAAAGCGATGGTCACCTGGTCAGAACTGATCATGAATTGGTGAAAATAAGTAAAAAAAAAAATCCCAAAGAATCAAAATTATCAGTATGAGACTTGAAATATGTATTTGCATCCATTCTGAAATTTTCCACAAGCTAATAATCTTTTAACATTCAAGGAGAAGAAACTGTCTTTGGATACACATAAATGTACTGAGGGGAACATTGTGAAGGAGCTGCTTGGAGCTGTTTACATAATTATGAGATTTTTAGTCATGAAAAGCATGTATTCTTCTATAATTCTATAAAACTACTTCTCTTCCAATAGTTTATACATTTGAAAAGTGAAATTTTCTGATAAAAACTCTCTAAAACAAAAGTCTCTCTAAGCTTTGAATTAGTGGGTTAAGAATATCAACGCTCTGTATTATCTGGTTATTTGTGACAGGGAAATTGGAAATTCATCTGCTGAACCTCCACAAAAGCTCTCTGGTCATAGGAGACTATGACTGAACATGATGCTCTAGGAAGCATAACTTACAAAGTGCATCTTCTATTCAGAGTTTTACATCTCATTGTATTTTGTGTTTTGAATTCACTGAAGACCACACCTAGGGCATTGTTCATGCTACAACTCTAGCTCAGATTTACACATCTAGTGCCTTTTAAAAATTTGACAGACAATACAACCAAGTAGTTAAAAAATAAAACTCAGATTTTGATTGTTAATAAGATCTATTCAAGGCCAAGAGTGGTGGTGCATGCCTGTAAACCCAGCACTCAGGAGGCTGAGGCAGGAGGACTGCTGCTAATTTGAAGCCAGCCTGGGCTATACAGTGAGTCCAAGGCCTCCCTGAACTACCAGTGAGATCCTGTCTCAAAAAAAAAAAATATATATATATATACACAGTTGGTTGCTGAATAGGTCTTATTTCTTTGTATATATTACTACTTATAATAATATAAAATTATACACATAATTATATATGTTAATACTTCAGGTTAGAGCATGCATGCTTTCACATTATTAAATAAAGTACAGTTACTTCAAATATTTATTATATCTTAGCTCATCTTTTTCTAATTTCTATTTACTGAGTTTACAATGCATAATTCTTAATCTACAAATATACATCTATTGATGGCACATTCCCATTTTATTCTGATTTAGTCATTAAGATAACTGAAGATCACTGGTGCCAGCCTTGGTGGCAACTAATTCTGCAGGAGAAGTGCCACTGCAGATTCAAGGGTTCTGGAAGAGAGATTTGATCTTCCAGAAAGCATGGAGTAGCTGAATCAATTGTTCAATGATCTGCTTGTGCTGTGGTGCCATTTATAGCTACATATAGATTCCCAATTCATAATTCACTCCACACAGGGCAATGAACCAACTGTGTGATGACAGCTGATGATAATAATTTACTAATATTTGTCATTTCAGTTCTCAGGCAAGGTTCACACTCCACCAGGCAAATGGACCATTGATCAAACATTGGTTTGTTCAGGTGACAACTATATTATAGGGTCTGTTTATCTCACTGGCCCTTAGGAAATTCAGTCCTTAAATGGATCCAGATGATCTAATTCTCTCTCTCTCTCTCTCGCTCTCGCTCTCTCTCTCTCATTTGTGGGGAGATACCTAGGAAAGCTAAGAAGCAGATGGCAGAAAAATGAATAACACTGAGCTATAAGCACAGTGTCAGTACTTTGTGTGTGTACTGATCTGTTTCTTTTCTGCTCAACCCCTATCTCTTCTTTTTGTATAGTATCTCCCACTACTTTCTCAAATGATACATTCCAGGGAATTCAAAGTTGTAGTCTTTGATATGTGCGAGTATAATCAAAGTTAAAAATAGTCGTGAGTCAACTCTTGTTTTTTCAGTATGTAGTTTCAGGCTGACATAGAAAAGTTGTCTTCTTCATCCAAGGCAATTTGCTGTAAGGTATTGCATCATTCATTCACAGGGCAGCTGGAATAAGTCATAAATCACAAGTGTTTCCTATGTTTAATCATTTACTCCTGCCTCTGTTTTCCTCAGCCCTTCAGCTACTAGGACTGATGACTTACTCTGGAGATTTTGTGTCAAGTCCCTTGAAGATCAGTGCCTTGTAAGTGACAATATCTCATCAATATGATCTTGTATCCATTACTGTTCAAACTGAACTGTGTCCCATTAATAGAATATTGTTTTGGGAGATTCTAGGGTATTTTTATTACAAGTTTAATAAAAAATAAAGTATTTCAAAAATCATCCTTCCAGAAAACAATGTTTTGACTTACAGTTCATTTATGATTAATTGCTTTCAAATTGTTTCTTGATTCCCCTGTTGTACTATCCCTGCCAATGAAGACCACCAAGAGAAATCTCCTGTGCTTTAAAATGAGTGCAATTAAAACTAATATTAACATTGTACACGAATATTAGAAAAACATCAGATTAAAATCATCCAACATGTTAGAAACAAAACTAAAGTAGGAACAAACCAAATGAGTAGTTCAATTGTGACTAATCATCTTGCCAAATAAATGGCTCATTAAAGTGCCACAGAGTCACCATTAAGAGGCCAGGGCACTATCAAAGAGGTGAAATTGCTGGCCTGCTAATGAGTATACACATGTAAACACAACTTTAGTGTAAATAGGTAATTCTGTTGTAATCTTTCTTCTATTTCTCATCTGAAAAAATGTTAAACCTGTTGATAATCTATCCTATTCTGTGCATAATAAAATAAAGCAGAGAAACAGATAATGCTACAGTGAGCTGAAGCTCAGCTAAACTCTAAGAATAATACTTATCTTGTAGAGATGCCTAATCAAATGCTAAGAACCATGTTAAGAACTCCACTTGCATTATTGTAGATAGATCAAGACATGGAGAGACAAAGAACTACCAGTTAATGCACATGGGAAGAAGTGTGCTACACTTTGCAATCAAGTTCTCTTACCTCATAGCTCACAGGGTAAATTTTTATACCATTTACCTTTTCCACATTTATTTTCCAGGGAATAAATATGGAATCAGCAACAGTTAGCCCCTGTAATATTTTCCCTTCTATAAGTGATTGGTTTTCATGAATGTTTATAACTTTTCTATGTTGTCTGGCTCTCATTTCATAATTTTCCACTTCCTATATGTACGTTTTGTATCGCTATTCATATGCCTAATAGGTCCATTTTATCAGAGCTCTCTGAATAGTACTTTGCACTTTACAGTTATTACATTATAGTTTTTTGTTGAATAAGTGAATGAATGAATGAATGAATGAATATATAGTTATTTCCAAGCAAAGCCTTCTTTCTTACTTGCCAAAAGGATTTTTGTGTTTTGGCTATGTATTTCACATTTAAATTCTTTTTATGAATAGATTTTCCATTGTGAAAACACTTGAAACCCCATAAAACTGATGTTTGCATCTAGTACTATATGTACACACACACACATGCACACGAATATGATTAAAAATGAGGTGAATGTTTAAACTTCAAAAAACTCATTGCATTAGAAGACATTACCATTAACTGCCCTCAAAATACTACATCTTGCATTGAACACTCTTGTCCCACCATTCTTGTCACTTTCTGAAGCAGTTCTGGTAGTCCTCTTTTGTGAGTGTCTTTAGTTGTGTTGTCGTGTTTGCTTTGATGTCTTGAATCAATTCAAAATGTTTGCCTTTCGTGGTTATTTTGACATTAGAGAGGAGCCAGAAGTCACATAGTGCCAGACCTAGTGAATAAGCTAGATGAGAACACATCATGTTTTTACGAGCCTGCCTTCCTATTGCATGGCATGCAGCAGCAGCAGCATTCATCTTATTTTTTAAATCACACCTCAAAGAACACAAAAAGTGCACTTCAGAACTGGTTCAAAACGTGGCATGAATGATGGAAGGAGTGTGTTCAAAGGAAGAGGGGGATATTCTGAGGGGGATTAATAATGATGTGTCCTTTAAATGTTTATGATTTAAACATTCACCATGTATATGCACATTCTTTGTATGCATTTTAATTTTATTTTCCAAAAGCAATTTAGGCAATTTGAAGTAGCTTTTTCAAAATTTGCTCAGTAGCTCTGCAGGTTGACTATGTAAAGTATTCTTATTTTTTCCTGTGGGAAGAGGTCTGAATAGCACAGATGTTTTTCCAATTCTTTTTAGGTTTCCTAAAACTCAATTTATACCAATGATCTAATTTCTTGAATATATAATACTCATTGAGTAGTAGGCATTGAGAAAACTATCTGAAACTGTCAGAGTTACTTGCAGTTTTGAGTGAGTGACTGATTGAGCAGCCCTAGGTATTTCTGAGATTCATTCTGAAAAAGAAATATCCTCAAATTTATGTCACCTGAAGAGTTTCCAGTGATTAGCTCTTGGGCATTGTTTAAAAACTCTTTCAGGATAAGTGCTGTTTGTAAATTGATTTGTGCAAACACATATATATTATTTATTACCTTGTCATTTGCATGACAAGTTTGTTTTTTTCTGCTGAATACTCTTTATTTCCCAGGAGCCCTGGAGAATGGTATCATTCAGAGTGGGGTGACAGAACTGGCAAACTGGCTGTTCATGCGTTGCTAACGCTGTTTTAGGACTTTGGTTTCTTTTTAGTTTTTCCCCCTATGGTTACTTTCATGCACTGTGTATGTATGTGAAGGAATGTGTGTGAGATTATAATTATAGTTAGAATTAGCCTATGCACATATAAGTAAACTTTTCAAGTGAGTTGTAGCATATCGTAAATTACATCTCTGTTCCTTGTCTGTTCATTTAACAAATTATCTTAGAGGTAATTTTGTACTCCCAGACTATGGACATTGGAGAGATGCATGCCAAATGGCCACACTCTGTCATCCTTTCTAGAATACCAAGTTTTTGTTTACATGTCTGTGCTCCTCTACAAAGTTTTTGAAATGCCTACTATCCCAGGCTGACAGGCTAAACCTAATCAATATTTTCCATCCTCTGGCACGTCATTGAAACTTACACAATCAAGGTAAACTTCAGATCTTACTTGGAATTTTGCGACAGAAGCCCTCTCTCCTTCCTTGGAATGTTGCCTTAATTTAGATCAACAAGTCAGGAACATGAAAAGAGCAGTCTTGGGTTGAAGCCATTATCCTTAATGACCCAAGCAGAGTGATGAGAACAAAACAAAACACAAAATAAAACAAAAACCAGACTTTTTGAAGATTTCTCATTTACATGACCAAATAAATTTCCTTTATCATTTAAATTACCTTGTAGTAAATTTTCTTTAAAAGCTTATAAGAGGTTCTGGGACCTATAAATCTACCTTATTCTTTATAGCAAGCTTAGTATGAACACATCATGATATGCTAAATGAAGCCTCAGTCAGTCCTTGCTAGTACTAACCACACTGCAACAGTACCTTTTTGTTTTTTAAGACAGGGTCTCACTATATGGTCCATATCGGTCTTGAATTTGTGATCCTCATGCCTCAGGCCTCCTGAGTGCTGGGGTTACAGGCGTGCACCACCAATTCCTGCTCAAAAACTACTCTTAATAAACATTTTACCTGAGAATCAATCCTTAGGAGTCAAATGGAAATCTTAAGATATGTGGATTTTTTATTTGAAAGACTATATTTATAAATATGATGAAATCCTGAGGTAGAAAATTTGGGGAATATTCTCTGTATATTATTTTAAAATGATTTTTAAGAAGCCACATGGAATACCATTTTTCCTTCCAAATGAAAAAAAAAGTTTATTTGGAAACATCGAATGTCTTTTATAGACAGGGTCTTACTATGTCGCACAGCCTGGCCTCAAGTTCATGGCGATCCTCCTGCCTCAGCCTCCTTAGTGCTGGAATTACAGGCTTACACCACCATGCCTGGCAACATTGGATATCTTAAAGGCATCTTCAAAATAATTGGGTCCATCTGCTCCATTTTACAAATAAAGACACCAAGTTCCCGGGAAGTTCAGGGCTGTGGCCTGAACACAGCAGTTCATAGCAGAGAAAAGTCAGAATTCAGCCTGTGAAACTTCTCATCCACGATCATCCATGAATAGGGAGCCTGCGAGCAGGGCTGTGGAAGTTGGGCATGTGTGCAAAGGTGGTGTGTGTCTTCTGTGACTTTATTAGTGATACAGTCAAAACTGGACCTGCAACCTCCCTATGGTAAACAACGAATCTGACCTACAATAAAGCCTCAGGCAATGAAGTCTTGCTATGCTCCCTGCATCAGAGGGGTTGGTTCTGTGTTGGTACAGGAAAACTGAAGAGCTGAGATTAGTGCCTGTACGAGCCAGGTCCCCCAAATAATGATGCCCTCAGTTGGGGGTGAATCTGACATTTTCTGAGAGTTTCTTGCTGATAAAAGATGTGCAGAACTCTGGGCTTTGTGATGTAAGTGTTGGGGCCCCGATCCAGCACTTCCTTGTATCACCCCAAATGTTGGGGGCTCTCTGGATATGTTTTCCCCAGAGTGCTTGCTATAGGAAAAAAAATTACAAAAATGAAACAGTCAAGGAGCTAAGCAAAGGTGGGGAAAAATTAAAATACAGAAATTCACCTCCAGGAAATAGATTTTTCAAGTTCATTTTAGTCAAACAAAAGGACATATGTGAGTTTATTTGTCGGGCAAATTAGAACAATCTTTTAGTGTCTCAAATTCTTGAGCTTCAAATTTTCAATGACTCATGATGGCTCATTGGTATTATTTGAATCTTCAAATTTCTTTAACTTTGAAGATCTACTTCTTATTTTAAAATATAATTTTTAAAAATGAAAAGTGTCATTTAGTTCAATTTCTTTATTTTACAAGTGAGAAGAAGGCAGCTCATAGATTTACTGGGTATAGAGAAAGTCTGCACAGCCTATGTTAAAAGCTAGGGTTTTGGCTACTACCTCATGACATCTTTAAATAGAGAATCACAGAATTACTTTGTAAAAATATATGATGAATACCAAAAATAGAAAATCCGAACATACCTACCATTAGTTATTTTTCAGTGTTAGCTATATTTAAATAAAACTATCCTAGTTTATGATTAGAATTTATTCTAAAATACTTCAAGAAAAAAAGATGATGTGGCAAAATATTAAATCTAGGTTATGGGGGAAAATGGGTTTTATACTGTTTTCTCTGCTTTTTGGTATGTTAGAAGACTTTTTCATAAAATTGCAAAAATCAAGTTAACATGTTAGTATGTCCTGAAATTTAAAGTATGCTCATTGAGAATCTAGAAATCCTTGGTTCATTAAAGAAGAAAAAAGTAACTGTAATTTGTCCATATATCCATTAGAGAAAACCGTTGACAGTTTTAGAGTATGTTCCTCTAGTCAGTGTATTATATACTTATACATGCTTAATAGTAAAAGCAGACTTCACTTTATAGTTATTTTGTAATTTTTTAAACTTCACATATAATAAACATTTTCCCATGTTATCAAGTTATTTTCTACATGTTCTCAGAGATACACACTGATTTGTATCTCATATTGGGTTGTATTGATTCATTGAACAAATCTCCCATTTTAGGCCATTGGAGATTTGCCCAATATGTTGTAATTAGTAACAAACCTCCAAGGAGGATTTTTGGATCCCAAGCTACACACATCATTTCCTTAGAAGCACTGCAAGTCTTTTGTATATGCCAAGCATTATAGTCATAAAGGCTTTACATGCATTATCTTATTTCACCTCTTAACTCAAAGGGAACAAATTTTTGCTACCCTCATTTTATGGATAAAAGCAAGAATGAAAGATGTGTACCTAGAGTTAAACCTGAGTCTAGTCTTGTCATTTCCAAAATCCATGTTCTGAGACATCTCTCTACTGATAGCTTTCATAAGTGGAACCTTCCAGAGGTTTTGGTTATGTGCTATCATATCACCTTGCTGAAAAGTTGTAGTACCTTCCTTACAAATTTGGTGAAAGGATAACATAATGACAAGCTCTGCAGAGATCTAGGCAACCATGTTTGGAAAATGGTACAACATTTTTCATCTGTTACACAGAGACCACTGTCAGTTACACCAGCATAAGACTGCTACATGAGCAAGAAGAAAACTTGTCATATCAAACCTTTGAAATCTAGAGGTTTATTCACTACAGTAGCTGACATATTCTAACCAATACAAAGTATTTGGCTTTGTATATTTTGAAGACCATAGACACATCTGCTAGATTCTTTCCCATCTGTCATGAAAATCAGATGCCCTTGCACTTTAAATCAATGCTTAACTCTAGTATTGCCTCCAGGAGATGCCAATTTGTTGTGGAGTAAAGCAAGAGTCTAGTTTTGTCTCACTGACTCATTAACTTGTTCATCCACTGTGTTCCTTTCTTTTACACTTCAAGGGAAGAAAAGTAAGTTAAAAATTTCGTTCTAAATTCTGGCACACTACTATCATTGGTCTCTGAAAAACTATCGCTTGCAGTTTTTTCTTCATTTCAGATACTCTCAGTTCTTCTAGTAGTTACACATGCTAAAATGTTCACTACATTCACTTGGATTTTCATGTATTTGTATAGCACTGTTTTGTGTTGTTATGTATTTTAAATTTACTTACATGACATTTTACTATATCTCATTTCATTTTTTCTATTTTCACTCAACAAACTAATGTCTATAATTATCCATATGGTATATCTAATTTTCTAATTCTACCTGAGATGTAAAATCTTATCCTATTTCCT
>RJWT010056537.1:0-10004 GCA_004365215.1 Cuniculus paca
GTGTGCTCATCAAGTGCTCAGCACCGAGCCACACCCCCAGGCCTTTTGCTTTTGTATTTTGAGACTGTGTCTTGCTAAATTGTCCAGGCTGCCCTCCAACTTGTGATTTTCTTGCCTCGGCCTCCGGAGCAGCTGGCATCACAGGCGTGGAGCACCACACCCAGCTCGGCCCTTCTTTTCTGGTTCCTGGTTTGCAGGCTGTGTCCCCTTCTGTTCCAGGCAGTGAGGCCCTCTGTGTCTGGCTCAGGCCTACAACTACCAGCCCAGGGACGGGCCCTAGTCCAGGCTCTGCAGCCCTTGTTTGAGGAAAGAGTGCAAATGGAAGGCAGGTGGGCTGGAGGGAGGCGTCCTAAGCCGGGGACAGGAGTGGCGGGGACCGTGGCACCCTGGAAGCCCTCAGCCCACCAGAGCAGTGTACACCCCCGTGGCTCCAGCCCACTGCGTCCTCGTGGGAAGGTGGCCCAGGATGGGCAGAGCGCCAGAGTTTTGAGGGAAGCCAGAAACTCTTCTATCTGTGTGATGTCTCGATTGGAAACCACTGCTGTTTTGTAAAAATCCACATCTACTGTGGCCTGGAGTGGGGGCTGCTATTTGTACGCGGGGGCCACCTCACCAGCACACTCAGCGGTTAGTGTCTCTGGGAGACCAAGCTCTTGAGACACCTCCATTTCAAGGCAAGTTGCCTTTTCTTTTCACAACACCGTCCACCCTTCGGTTCATGCCAGGCCTGGGCATCTGTCCTCCACTCTGGAGCAGAGATCAAAGGCACATACTACGGGCGAGCATTGGCTTTTCTGTGACCCAGATAAGAGCGGCATCCAGTGGGGAAGGCGAGATTGGGCCAACCCTGCCAGCTGCCACCCACCCCGTTCCCTCCACATGTGCTTATGAGAATGTCACCCCGGGTGGCACCGGGCATTAGCTTTGCTGCCACCAGGGCCACCACCGGGGCAGCACCCTGCACGGCACCGAGGGCCTCATCTCGCCCAGGGCTTGTGGCCGGTGCCCTGGCCCCGTGCTGGGATCAACACCTGGTGTTTATTCGGAGTCTCTCGTGTTTACTACAGTGGCACAGAAATGCTGTCAGCTTTGGCGAATACGTCCTGCTTTGTGAAAGCAGCACGAGTACACTGAAAAAAACTCAAGCAGCACAGAAATGTTTGGGTGGAAAATAGCTTCATACTTTGATGTTTCCCAGTTTTCTGACTCAGAATACTTGCTGCTGCTAGTTTCTTGCGTAATATTTTTTTAAGGATAAAAAACTTTATTTATTATCTGGCCATACATACCGCGTTCATATAGGAAATATATCTGTGTTTTCAGTAGTGGGGATTAAACTCAGCCTTAAGCTAGGCAAATGGTCTATCACTGAGCTACATTCCCAGCCCTTTTTTTACATTTGGTATTGGGAATTGAACTCAGGACCTTGTGCTTGCCAGACAGGCATTTGTGCTGCTGAGCTATATCCCTGGCCTCCCAGCCCTTTTTAATATTTATTTTGGGACAAAATCTTGCTAAATTGCCCAGGCTACCCTTTAACTTGCAATCCTCCTGCCTCGGCCTCCAGAATGTCTAGGGTTACAGGTGTGTGTGGGGCTCTCTCTGTGTTACTAATGCTTCTCTATAATTTTTTCTTCTTTTTTTTTTGGCACCAAGGATTGAACTCACAACCTCATGTCTGCCAGGCAGGCGCTTATACCACTGAGCTAAATCCCTGGCCTCTATAATTTCTTCTTACACCAGTGGCTTATGGACCGATCATGCACTCCTGGCCTCAGGCTAAATCTGTCCCAGTGCTAGTTTTTGTACAGCATGAAAGCTAAGCATGGTTTTTACATTTTTAAATGGTTAAAAAAAAAACCAACAACAAAAACAATGGAAGAGTAATACTTTTCAACACACAGAAAAAATTTTTTTGGTCTTTATGAGATAGGGTCTCGCTATGCTGTTCAGGCTGGCCTTGAACTCACTTTGTAACCCAGGATGGCCTTGAACTTGCAGTGATCCTCCTACCTCAGCCTTCCCAGTGCTGAGATTACAGGCATGCACTGGACGCATGAAAATTACATGAGAGAAAAGTCTCAGTGTCAGCAAATAAGTTTCTATGCGGACACGCCCGCTCCTGTACATTGCTCATGGCGCTGTCTGTGGCCACTGTGGGGCTATTACGGCAAGCGGAGTGGCTGCAACATTCCTTGGGGCCTGCAAAGCCCAGAGTGGGGATGCTGGGGTCGGAAGCCAAGGCCTCACACTGTGCTGCACCCCAGACCAAGTGAGAGGGCTGGTGTACACTGAGCTGGTCCCCGCTTGTACGAGGTCCCTAGCGTGCCTGACTGTGTCACCAGCCCACCGTGTGTGCAGTTCTTACAATGGCTCCTTCGCTTGCATTGAAATGAAAAGCTTTGAAGTTTTAGGAAAGTCTGAAAATTCCTGACATGAAATCGCAAGCGGTCAGAATAATTATTCTTTATATCTTGATTTTTTTTCTTCCAGAAATAGGATTTTCAGCAGCTTATAGGAGAAGGGTGCATCCAAGAAAACCCTCCAGCCCCCAGGCCAGAGGTGACATATCAGCCAGGAACCAGAATCGAGATGCCTGCCCTTCCCAGCCCAGGAGGCCTGGCTTATATTTGAGCTGGAGGCTTCGTTGGAGTTGCCTTCACAGATGATGCGAAACTCCTAATGGGTGTTTATTTTCCTCGGGAGGGAGGTGGAAGGCAGAATGCCTGAGAAGCTGGAAAAAATGCCAAGCAGGATAACACAGAACAGGGCTTCTTACCCTCTTACTGTTGCCAGATCTAGAAGCAAAGTAACTATATTAATATTTTTCTTTTCCTCATATTATTTTTTTAAAAATCCTTAAATTGTTTCATCCTGAGAAGTAATAGCCATGAATTTATGGTTCTGATTGATGGGTTTGCCGTATACATATTTTTTCCAAGTGCACCTAAATACTTAGGACTAAAACTATTTTTAAAACACAGCCTCCCTCAAGTGCCACCTACAGTCATCCTGCCAACCAGCTATGGTGCCTGTGTGGAACATTTTCGAGCACTGGGCTGTCAGACGCCAGGGATTACATTGCCAGCCGCCAGTCCTCCCTTCCTTCCAGCTGACAGAACCTTGACTTCCTTCAGCTGGCTCTGGGCCCAGCCCTAGGGAGGGAACCACATTTGATTTAAGCCAACCATGGCCATCCTATGCTCCTTGCCCTGTGAGTGGTCCGGGGTGGTCACATGCCCCAGTTATGGTCAAAAGTAAACTATGTAGGGGCTTCTGGGAAAGAGCTTCCTTTCTGATGAAAAGGAGATGAGGAGAGACCTGTTTGCCCCTTTTCTTTTCTTGCTGCTTTGGACATTGTTGAGTGAAGAGGTGACGAGTGAGCTGCAGCAGCCATCTGTGACATGAGGACCAGTTGAAGATGAGTTATCAACTCACTGTTGATGTGTAAGCAGAGAGTGCAAAGACCCTAAGTCCCTTATGGCAACCTTGAGGTGCCAAATCCACCCAGTGGTCCACGATCTCCAGATGTCTTTTAAACAAACAATAAACATGACTGTAGTCCACACTGTTGTGACAGAGCCCCTGACCCTATCCTAATGGCCCCAACTGGCTTTGTGCTTTGGAGCCAGACTCTAGGGTCAAACACACTCTTGGTCATCGTCTAGCTCCACCAAATCCTCCTGGCTCGGTCACCCTGTCAAGTGACTTAACTTTTCCAAGTCTTAGTTTTCCTGTCTATAAGATGGAAATAAAAAGACTACTTATCTCAGATAGTACCTTTTGAGGAAAACAATTTTAATTCATTCAGAGCACTTAGAACCTGGTATATGCTAACTGCTATCATCATCATTATATCTTTAGTTTTAATATAACCTGCCAAAAGTAGGGGGAAGGACAACATGGACAGAGGCAGGAAGTTGACAGCACCTAATTAAAGGCCACCAGCTGGGCACAAGATGAGCAGAAAACGATCTGAGTGTCAGAGCTGACCGCAAGCTGTCTTGAGTCAATGCTTGAGTGAACGAGGGTGACGCAGGCCAGGGGGCCGGACCAGGAGAGGGATGGGCAGGCCCTGACTCATGCCTTCCCCGGGAGCAGCAGGGCTACACAGATGATCCCATCTTTTAAAGGGTGTGGGCAAGCTGGGGACAGCAGCCCGGGGGCTCCTGACAGAGACCGGGAAGATTCCGGGGCCGGGGTCGCCCTGCCCGCACGGAGAGTGTTTCAGCTACGAAGCAGCTGTTGGCCGAGGCCACCGCAGCCCAGATGAAGGGAAGCAGACCACAGGCGGGGCTGCAGCGAGGAGCACTGGAGGGTGAGTCAGTCCCCTCGTGACTCCACCGTGTGACCAGGGAAGTTTCCTCCGTGTCCTGGACTTCAGTACGTCCAGATGGGTATCGGGATGCAGGCGTCCTGCGGTCCTGAGGAGTGACTGTCACGGATCAAAATGCTTATGGCTGCAAGTAACTGGAAATCCGACAGCTGTGGCTCAGGCCCGCGAGGCTTATTCACCCCGGCTATTTAAAGGCGCAGAGGGGGCAGCTGTGGGCCTCTCTGGAGTTTTTGCTGACCCCTCTGCAGCCCGGCGAGGTAGGAAGGAAGAGGAGCAGCCGCATCTGTCCTCTGCATTCCAGAAGCACTGCCTTCCCAGAACCGCCAGGAGAATTTCTCCAGCTCTCATGTCTGTTCCCAGGGCCGGGGTGCTGATCCCCACTGATCCCTGGATCTCAGCAGCAGCCCCCTGACCCTGGCCCTAGGCCTCAATGCATCCGGGGCCCTGGTGCTGCCTGTGGTCCTCCCAGCCACACTGGGAGCTGAACGGGAACACTGACCGATGTGGCAAGGGTCACTTTGTGCCTCTGCGCTTCTCTTCCTCACCATGGTGTCAGGCTGGCATCACAGAGGCCCACCTGAGTGGCCACATGGTGCCTGGGCTTGGCTTAGTGCTCTGCTATGGCCATGTGGAAATTCTGAAGGATTTCAGAGCGAGAGGCCCTGTGTTTCCACACGGGCCCTGCTAAGTCTGTCACCAGTCTTGCCTGGTTTGTCATGCCCTGTGGGATCCACATCCCAACTGTTCCTTGGGCCTCCCTTCCCGTCATCCTCCTAGATCCCTCTGCCTTCATGTGCTCCTGGCTCCTGGGAACCCTGGGCCTGTGCCCCTCCCCTTCCTCTGCCCCCAATTTGAGGTGATCTCACATTCATCCTCAACGTATCCTTTTGAACAGAAACATGTTCACTTAGCATCTACTACATGCCAGGCCTGTGGTAAGGGCTTGACATACATTTTTTTCACTTGAATGAAGTAGATGCCCTCATGACCCTCACTTCATTGATGCACGCAAAGTGGCCTTTTGACAAGAATTAATTGAACACTACTACATCCCGGTACTTACTTTGGGTTCTTTGGGTGCCTGGATAGGTAAAACCTCTCCTCTCACAAAACTTGTGATGACAGATGACCAAGTAAACCTAATAGCAGAGCATCAAGTAGTGATGAGTGCCACCAAGAAAGAGAATAGGCTACAAGGATGGAGAGTGGATTGTGGGCTTAGTGAGGACCAAGGAGGGTCTCTCTGAGGAGATAACATATGAGCATAGGAAGGAGCCATGCAGGTAGCTAGGCCAGTCTAGATGGAAGAATGTTCTGGAATGTTCTGGGCCATTCCAGTTACTTTCTCAAGGAGACTCCTATGACCACCTTCACTTTTAGATCAAGCCCCTCGTCATTTGCTCTCTGAACTCACTCTCTCGGTTCCCAACTTCTTGGAAAGTTGTCTGACATGTTGTCACTCGCCCCATGTGTCCTCCTGCCTCAGACTCCACCTATGCCTTGAGCTTTGCCCAGAGCCCAGGAGCTCCCTCTCAGATCTGTGTGGCCATCAGATTCACCCAAGGAGTTTGTCAGCAAGACAGCAACCATCCCTTCTGTGAGCTGCTCAAAAATCTGCCCCCCTTGATTAAGCACCCCTGAGATGCTGAGATAGAGTTTGGGGTATGCGATGTTAGAGGTGTTCACCCAGAATGAATACTCTGAACACTCGAATTGGGGAGGAGGAATCAGGAGGAGAGAGGGAGAGTGGGAACCTCAGTGCTGACTCGGCAGAAATTCAGGTCCTGGTACAAGGCGCTGTCATCTGGCCTGCGCACTCAGGCCTTACTCAGGCACAGGCAGAGCCGTCCTGCCGGGGTGGCCAGGGTGAGGCAGCCCTGAAGGAAGGGTGTCTGCTGACCACACTCCTCAGGGCTGCACACAAGGCCTTTCTCGGAGGCTTCTGGGAGCTGCATCTCCAGGTCCATCGCTTTATCATGTCTGCTAGCATCTGTTTACCATCTGTTTACACTGGAACAAAACTTCAAAGTTTCAGCACCATGAAAGTGAAGTAGTTCAGCCCAGGGGTGAAAATCTCAGGGCCTGGGAGTCATTGCTTGATCCTCTAATTGCTTTGAGGCCTTGAGGAAAGCACTTCACCTCTCTGAGCCTCTGTTCATCTTTTGTAAAGTGCTGACTGCTGCCACGAGGAGGCGTAGGTTGGGAAAATCTCAGTAGTAGCCGGGTCTGGTGGCCCACGCCTGTAATCCCAGCACTCTGGAGGCTGAGACAGGAGGATCATTGCGAGTTTGAGACCAGCCTGGGCTACAAAGTGAGCTCAAGGCCAGCCTGAACAGCATAGTGGGACCCTGTCTCAAAAAGACAAGGCCTGGCAGTTTAGCTCAGTGGCCTAAGCGCCTGCCTGGCAAATGCAAGGTCGTGAGTTTGATCCCTGGTGCCACAAAAAAGAGAAAATCTCAACACTGGGCCTGATGCAGGGAAATGGTTCACAAAATGGTTATTAGAACATTCTAATTTTGAATAAATCATGAACTTTTGTGGAATGAAAACCAAAGACTTTTTCACCCCAGAAGCCAGTTCTGGCTCTCTCCTCTCAGCTCCCAGAGAACTTTCCATGGACCTCTCCTTCTCTGTTTTTGTTGTAGCTGTTTGTCTTTCAGCCTGGAAGTAGCTATGTACTCACTTGTGTGCTCAAGATCTTTGGATTGGAAGTGACAGAAGCAAACATAACTCAGCGAGCCTTGGGGGCGGGGAAAGTGTGTGTGTTTGTGTTTGTCTGTGTGAATGTATTGTATGAATGTATTGGTTTAAGGAAAAGCCCCAAGATAGGTTTAGCTTCAGGAATGGCTGGATCCAGGCGTGCCCCTGTCATTTAGGAATCACCTTCTCTCTGACGCTCAGCTCCATTTTTCTGTGTCAGTTATGGTCACCACATGTGACAGCAAAGATAGTCCTGCACATCCCTGGGTTTCCATCCCACCAGAGCAGTGGACCAAATGGAGCAAGGCTGACTTTTCTACTTCACTCCTCACAGGCCTGGGGCTGCCTCTGATTGGCTGACTTGAGTCACATGCACCACTCAGAGCCAATCCTTGAGGTCTTGGCAGGGAATATGCTGATTGGCTAGGACTGATCCATCCTCACCTGGCTGGTGGGCCAGCCCCCTCCTTCTGGAACCAAGAGGGGTGCGGTTTGTGAAGACCAAAGGAAGACTGGAAGATGAGGCTGGGACAGTGGGACACTGGGACGGAAGATAAGACAGTGGCCAGGTACAATCTACAGCTGGCCACTGAAGTGCCCTTTCACTGTCCTGCTTTCTCTACTCCAGTGCCTTTGCTGGGCATGGTCAGCACTCAGCATTTGTCAAGTGAATCAGTGACCATGTAAGCTAGCCTGGGAAGCGAGTGAGCTCAGGGGTAATCTCACAGCGGGAGCTGGGCAGCTCTGCTTGCTCATGGCCTGCCCAGGTCACTTCGCAGGATGGCCCCGCCCTCCACAGGTCCAGGCAGGTGAGGCTGATCAAGCAAAGCCTCTCGTTTCATGGAAAATGCACTGGAAGCCTCCACCCGGGGTGATGAGCTGGGCCTGACGAAGGCAGGCGTCACCGTCTCTGCCTCCTCGCTGGCTAGCTCCATGGGCCACACTTTCCCCCATCTCTTTCTCATTGGGAATTTCAGAGAATCCTCTTCCTGTCTGAGTCACCCACAGATGCCTCAGGCCTGGGGCTGATACCCAGAGGAGGCTGGGCCGCTGCTTGGGCACGCCAGGTCAAGGGAGGCATGGCACAGCTTGCAGCTCCTGGGCCCTGTGAAAGATGGGGGCTGGGTAGCCAGAGCGCCTGGATTTTTAAAAAATTAACTTATATTTGAGAGCAGTTTTATATTCACAATAAAACTGAGACAGGCCCGATGCAGCAGTGTGTGCTTGTAATCCCAGCTACTCAGGAGGCCGAGACAGGAGGACCTCATGGTTGAGGTAAGTCTGAGGAACTTGGTAAGTCGCTGTCTCAAAATGAAAAGATAAAAGGGGCTGAGGATGTGGCTCAGTGGTAGAGCTCCTGCCGCACATGTGCGAGGCCCTAGATTCGATCCCCAGCACTGCCTGACATGGAGAGCAAGTCTCAACCTTTCATGTACTTCTGAGAACACCTCAGCCTCCTTATCAGAGCTCCACCAGAGCAGCTCCTCGGCTACACCGATGCGTCTGCACTGACACGCTGTTGTCCCCATAGGCCACAGGTGACATCAGGATTCACTCTTGGTGGTGTCCATCCCAGGGGTTTGGATAAGCTGGGTGCTGTGTACCCGCTGCTGTGGCATTATGTGGGGGACCCCATCGCCCTAGAAACCTCCTGTGCTCTGCCTCCTTTCACCCCCAGCGAATACTGATCTTTTACTGTCTCTGTAGTTCGGTCTTTCCCAGGTCTCCTGGGTTTTTATTGCCTTTTCTTGCACCATCTGTGGCTTTAGGAGGCAGCAGCATCTGCTCTGAAGGGTCGCTCCTACTCTGGTCTGGTCGCCTATTTTGAACATTATTCTTGGAAATACCACCCCTCCTTTTCCATGCAGATGATAAATTTTAATTTTATGAAAACACCATGGAGGCCAAATGAATCAGTCTGCAGGCTGTATTTGAGCCCCTGTCTAAATACAGTTTGGGACCAGATGGTGCAGATTAAGAGTGAGGTGGGAATCTGGAAGACCAGGCCCAGCTCTGCCACTTTCTGGCTGTGTGACCTTGGGCTGGTCACTCTGCCTATCTGACCATCTGTCTGGTGGAGGCCTGGATCAGAGGGCCTTACTCAGGGTCAATCTCTAAAGCTCGACGTCCCAGCATCTTCAAAATTCCCTGAGACTGCAGCAGGCACAACACACCACAACATACTAGTGTTGCTCTTATAAAGTTAGGAGACAGCAGAAGTTTCAGAGATTTCTAGAACCATCGGGTTCTTAGAGTAGAGAAACAAGAGCTCAGATCATCAAGATGGGGTGATCTTTGTCTTGCTTGCCCGTGTAAAAGAAAGACCAACTTCTCTCCATCCCAGGCACCACCACTACAAGGGCCAATGTTGACCCAGGTTTGGAGCTGGGTCGGGAACCACACTGCCTGGAGTTAGTCCTGGTTCTGCCATGTAGCAGCTGTGTGACCTCAGGTGAGTGACTTACCCGCTCTGTGTGTCGCAACTTCAGGGCTGTTGTTCCTGTCATGGTCTGTGTTACTGTGTTACTCTCTTGTGCCTGGGCTGTGCATGGCTGCTTGGGGTCTTCCCATGGTCCTTATCTAGGAAATGAGGATGGTATTTATGGGAGTTAAATGAACACGTACAATGTGCTCAAAGCCGTTGGTGCAAGGTAATGGCAGGAGTGTGATTTCTGCTCTGTGCACCTTGCACTGCTAGCCTGTAACCACCTCATTGTAAAGAAGAGTTGAGGTGCAGAAGAGAAAACTGAGGCTGAGAGCCAGTTGATAACTCAGCCAGGGCCACACAGCTAGCAAATGACAGGTGACAGCAGCAGCAACAACGAAGGTAACACCGTAAGAAGACCGGAAACAGCTGACCCTGACCAACACCAGGCTTCATGCCGGCTTCAAGCTTGAAGTGTTGACCTCAGAGCCTGCTCCAACCCCCACCCTGCCCGCCTCAGCCCCACCTGGGTGGGTGCCCCCA
>RJWT010056538.1:0-10019 GCA_004365215.1 Cuniculus paca
CGGAGGGCACGGCGTCCCCGTGTCCCCGTGTCCCCGCGCCTCCGCGCCTCCGGCCCCGGCCCCGGCCCCGGCCCCAGCCCGCCGCTGACCTTCTCCTGCGCGCGGTTGAGTCGCTTCTGCACGTTCTTGGCGAAGACGCCGGTCTTGATGTCCGCCATGGCTGCGGTCGGAGCGCGGAGCGCGGAGCGCGCGGCGGGGCCGGCGGCGGTGGAGCAGGAGGAGGAGCCGGCGGGGAGGGGCGGCCGGGCGGCTTAAAGCGACAGCGCGGAGGCGGGGACGCCCGGGGCGGGGACGAGAAACTGAAGGGAAGAGCCGAGCGTGGTGGCGCACTCCTGCAATGCTGGCGTTCTGGGAGGCTGAGGCAGGAGGATCGCGCATTCGAGTCCAGCCTGGGCAGTTCAGTGACTTGGAGAGAACTGGTCTCAAAATAAGAAATAGAAAGGGCAGGGGATGTAACTCAGTGCGAAGGCCCCAGGTTCAATCCCCAGTAGGAATGAATGATCGAAGCCAAGACAGCGTCTGCAGAGAAAGGGAAAGAAACCACACAGCAGCCCCAGGGTCCGCAAGCAGCTCAGAATTTCTTTGAATGCAGAGCCCGGGTTGAGGCAGACCCAGAGGGTCCTGATTCTTTCCAGCAAAACAAGGAGAAAGGAGGAAAGGGACCCCCAGGGCTGTAGAACCCAGTGCAAGCGGAGCCGCTCCGAAGGCTGGTTTCCTGCCGCTGCCAGCTGGTCCAGCCAGGAGCTGCTCCTCTCTGCCCTGAGACCCCTGCTTACTAAAGGAATCTCAGCTCCTCCCTGCAGGGCCGCCGAGCTGCAGCAAGGAAGGGCGGGGCCCTCGGTGGGGCTTACCTTTAAACAAGAGCGGGGCTCCTGCAGCAGGCGCTGCCCTTGACGCCTGTGCAGTCCCCGCACAGCAGAGGCGCGGGAGGTGCGCTCCGCAGGAGGCGAGCTCAGAACTCGCAATCCTGACAGCCTCAGGCCGGCCCAGGCCCGTCACCAGCTGCTTGTTGGCAAAGCCACTAGCAGCCTTCCCGGGCCCCTCGGGCCTCCGTGTAGCTGGCAAAAGCACCAGTAACAGGGACGAACCTCTCCCACACCTACCCAAAGCTCTCAGAGCCTCTGACCAAGGACACCCTATTCATATTTAGCGGTCCTGTCAGTGTGAGGAGGGGAAGGCAGGAAACAGGGCTCAGAGGGGCACCAGGCGCTGAGTCGGGAAGTTCCAGTGAGTACCTCTGCTGTTCTGAAGGACGCTGCTACCCTGGCATCCCCGCTGCGTAGTGGTCAGCGCCTCTCTGATTCTAGAACGATGTTGTGGCCAGTAGGATGTGGCTGAATCACGGTTGCCCATTCCAGGACTCAACCTTGAGAAGCCAGGCCCAGTTGCACTCTGGAGCACTCTATACCATGTATAGTTACCTTTTTGTTAAAAAAAAAAATTAGGAAGTCTTGGACAAACCTGGATGAGTTGGTCATCTGCTTTCCAGCATCCCAAGAAGAAATCAGGAAAAACCTGATTCTTTCCCTTGATCAACGTTCGTTGGAAAAGACTGCTCAGAAACCAGGAGTTTGGATCAACTCCCTCCATTGGGGGATGTCAGAATCTTAGCTGTGCCTTGGAATCTAGACCTTAAGGATACGGATCTCAGGATGCTAGAATATACCAAAATGTTCTGAAACTTTTCATTCCATGATCACTCATGATAGGAGCCCCAGAGTCCTCTTTGCCTTGGCACTGGGTTGGCTATAGCCCCTCTGTGATGAACCAGGAACGGGGGTTCCAAGATTTACTTATTCTCTGCTTCCATGCAGCCCAGGCCATCAGTTCCCAATAATATCTGCTTCCCCATATTTGTGGAACTCAACGAATATCTCTTAAAGTAAAATTGGAAATATTTTTATTTAAATGCCCAGATCCAGTTCTAGAATATGGGTGAAAAGGGGAGTTTTGTCATTTCTTGATAATTCTATTTGAAAGGCATACCAAGCATATGAGAAAGTTATTATGTGCAAACCATTATCAAGTCATTTCATTCCAATTAAGAGGTAAATCAGCATGCATTTTCAAGTTGCCAAATGGCTCGTTCTAACCACTCTGGACTATTGACTAAGCCAATACTTCATAAGTGTTCTGCAAATATTTGTTGGAAATGCATACAGGCGTGAGACCAGCTCACAAGCACCCATCATACATAACATGAGCTAGGAGTCATAAATACTTCCCCCATCATGCTTTAAAAACCAAAGCCTGGCCTGCTAGAGTACATAGATGAATCTAACTTGCTGAACATAATGAAGCAGGTAGAAGAGATCCCTGAAACATGTGCCAAAGTGTAGCTTGTTTGTCAGGTGTTCACTTCTTCCCATAATTCTGCAATAATGCCACTGGAATGGGGATGAGGGAGTTGGGGTGTGGACAATCACGATGATTTTAAACATTTTTATCCCATATGATAGACTCTTTTTTTGTACAAAAATCTCATGTAGGACCTAAATACATTAATCATGTGGGTGTCTGTGCTTGCAGAGTGCTCACTGCCCAGCTATCCGGTCCGTCCTTGACACCCATGAGTGTTTCTATGAGACCCGTGCCAAGCCACAGAACCCCTTGTGTGAGGCGGAGTGCAAGAGGATCTCAGTGCATTTGTCCAGTTCCAAAGAGGTAGGGTTGTACCTTGTGTCCACTTCCATCCCCAACATCGCCGAGTGTGTCTGCCATTCCTTAATTACTTTACCACCTTGGTATTCACTATTTTTCTCCTCAGTCAGTCAAGGAAAGCTATGATCCATTTAATCCACCTGTCTTACTAATAGCCACAACTCTGTGATTTCTGGGGCAAGCCTAGGGAGCAAATATACTCAGCAGGGTTCAGGCAGAGCTCACAAAAAGCATCACAACTCCAGCCCCAGATCTTCATCCACGCAAGGCAGAATTTCTGAATTAATTTTTACTTCCAATTCATCGTGCTTCCTTCTAAATTGTATCTTAAATTGGTTGATGAGTCAAAATGTGAATTATGACAGGTTTTGATAATGGCTGAAATAGGCTCAAAATCACTACTGTGTTATTGCATGTTTTAATAGTGCAGATCTTGAGCTTCTCCTGTCTTTTTGTCCCATCGGTCCATCTTAGACCCTTAGTGAAAGAGATGCCTACATCTCTCTTCATATATTTAGCTCTTTGCTAAAGTTTATAAGGGTTAGGCCAGGCATAGTGGTGCATGCCTGTAAACCCAGCACTGGGGAGGCCAAGGCAAGAGGATCACTGCAAGTTCAAGACCAGCCTGGGCTAAAAAGTGAGTTCAAAGCATAGTGAAACCTTGTCTCAAAAAGACAAAGCAAACAAAACATATAGGGGTTATAATATGGCACCATATATACTGTGATTTATACATCAAAACATATTCTAATTAGTTACAACTGATTCCTAATTGAGTTCTTTATGTCATTCTATACAAAATCAAGCAGATATTCCATTTAAACATTTGACTGAACTTAACTGGAATTTTGGTCTCGAATTATGACTACTACTTATACTTACCTGCTTGTTTGAAAACTCAAATTTTATTTTTCCCCACAAACGTTAACGTGGTAGTAAAACTCAGAAGATCTGTAAAGTATAATAATAACTTGGCAATCTTCCACATTTCAGGTGAAAAGAGTTAAAAACTGACTCAAAGTCAACTGTTCAAATTAGTCCAATTATCTACAGTGTAGTTTCACATATTTTTAGGAAATTTTTCTTACATGACGACCCTTTCTCTTTCTTAACTTAACCAAGTGTCGTAGTTTCTTTTTTTGTTGATGAGACAAAATACCCAACACCCAAAGTTAAAGGAGAAGAGGTTTAGTTGGCTCATGGTTCATAGAGGTTTCAGTTCATGGTTGGCTGACTGTAAGGCGATGTGGGATGGCCGAAGGGCATCATAGAGTCAAAGCAGGTCAGGCAGAAGGCAGCAAGCACGAGGTCCAAGGTAAAGGCGAAGACTGGAGCTGCCCGAAGAAACAGAAGCAGATCTGGCCTTCTTCATTTCCCTTTTACACCATCCAGGCAACAAACCGCCCTAGGGTGGGTCTTCAACACCTGAGGGTGTGGAATTGCAGAGTCGATTTAGTTAGGATTCTCTTACTCAAGTTGACACAGTCAATCAGCCATCATGTCAGGTCTCACAGTAACAACTTCCTAGCTACATTAATAATACATCATTAATATATCCCAAAATACTAACTGGGGGCAAGAGCTTTGTTTTACACAGAACCATTTGCCACTAAAGGAAACAGTGATACAGTATTAAATTGCCTATAATGTTAATGTATTGATGCTTTTATGCAAAATAGATGCAAAACAACTTCTGTATCCCCCCCCCAACAAATTACTTGAACATCACTTACTAGCTTATAAACCAACTGAGAGGTCAGGGAATGAAATAAAATAGAAATCCTAATTAACCACAATTCTTTCTGAAAATAGAAAAGTTCCTGCAAATAGTGCATACTATTTTCCATGTACAAATAAATTTTTAAAACGCCATGCATGACACAGGAATCAGCATCTTTGTGCTACTGAGAGCACCTTTCTAACTGCTTTTATAATCCAATGATTTTATCAGGAATGGTTTTCCAGCTTGAACAAACCCTAGCTTTGTAATGGCGATCTACTTCAAAATCTCTTACCAAATTCTTCATTTTATCATATGCATATGCTTCTCCACTAACACTGGGGTTCTGTCCCCAGATAAACACATCATAAATTGAAAAACTATCATGAGTTGAAAATGCATTCGATCCCCTTAACTTACAGAACATCACAGCTTAGCAACACTGCACCGTACAGTCTCCATGGTTTCCTTTTGTGATCTGGCACCAACTAGGAGCTGTGACTCATGGTCATTGTCCAGTGTCCTAAGAGAGGATCACACATAATTAGCTCAGGAAAAGATCCAAATTCAAAGCTCAAACTGCAATTTCTACTGAATGTATATTGTTTTCATACCATCCTTGCACTCTAAGACTCTGAGGCAGAAGGATGACAAATCGGAGCCCAACTTGGACAACTTAGGGACTTCGCAAGATCCTATCTGTTGTGCCTTGTATCTAGATCCCACCCCTTGCAAAGCCTCATGTGCTCATAGGTAGGGATTTGGGGAGGTGACTGGATCATGGATTTGTGATACTGGATTAGTCTACTAATTGGTTTAGCATAGTTCTGGGTGCAGATGATGGATTTACTGGAAAGAAGGCCCGCACTGGGTGTAGGTGGCACCAGCCAATAGCCTTGTAGCCTGGATGGAGTAAAAAGGGAAGGAAGAAGGAAAGCTTGCTGCCTCCTATCAGATACACCAGGAACAGTTTTTCTTCTACAGTGTACTTCTCCAGGCTGCCCTGCCTTGGAGCCAGCTGACTATGGACTGAAACCTCTACAAACTGTGAGCTAAATAAACCTTTCCTCCTTTACCTTCTTAAGGCAGGTACTGTCTGGACTAGCACAGACAACTTAAGGAAACTTCTTTGATTCCCTGATCAAATTTTATATGCAACTATGATCCCACCTTTGGCTGCATGGCTGTACCTGACCCTTCAAAGCTACCTTCTGTCCCTGCCCTCACCTAACACAAGGACTCTTCTAAAGCTCCTGTTGGAGCTGTGGCCGCTGGCATAGCAGAGATTACCTTGACTGTGAGACCCCTGGATGCAATGTCTCTCCAGCTGAAAGCCCAGGTAAGAAGGCCAACTCACTTCCAACCCACATCCAGTTCACAGCAGGATTCTGTGTGCAGGATGCCTGGACTCATTATCATGTTCTCCATTGTCCCACACTCCCTCTCCTGCACAGCATCTCTTCTATCTCCAGTGGGCACTATCCAGTGTCCCATGGGTTGTCACATCCCAACTTTTCTCACTTTCCTTACTGCTCTTCTCTAAAGCAACTCCTGCTCTGCTCTTGGGGTCGAGACCACAGAGATCAGAGGAGTTGGGTAGAGACCACAGGCATTGATACTATTACTATTCACTCAATGTTGCAGCTATAGATCAGTGTTAAAATCTCAGGCTGCCTCAGGCTTCATTGGACCCATGTGGCACAGAATCTTTTGTAGATGGAATTGTATCTTCTAAAAAGGTACATTGATGTCCTAACTCTTGGTACTTGGAAATAAGACTTTATTTAGAAATAGGATCTTTACAGATAAAAGATGCAATTTAAGACAAGGTCATACTGCAGTAAGGTGGGCTCTTCATCCAATAGAATGATGTACTTCTAAGAAGAAAAGACACAGAGATAAACAGATACACAAAGAAGGCTGTGTGAAGACAGATACAGAGGGAAAATGGTTAGAGAAGCAAAGGCTGAAGACAGGAAGCTGCTTTTACAGAAATGCTCAGGGCTACCCACAGCCACTAAAATCACTGGCCGCATGATACCACCATCTTCCACTTCCAGTGTCCAGAACTGTAGGAGAAGAAACTTTCATTGTGTTAAGCCTCTGGGTTGTGGTATTTTGTTATAGCATCCCTTGAAATCTAACACAGAATCCAGCCTGTTTCTCTGAAAGTATTTCTTCTCAGAAAATGTACCTTGAAATCCAAAGGGGTGAATGACAAATAGATTTCTAAAACAAGCTCTTCATTAGCTGGAACACCCCATGTTCATCTGTTGCTTTCCTTTGAAACAATGTGCTTTTGTAAATGTATAATTTGTCCTTATTTTCCTTCTTGATTGAGTGGAATAGTCAGCAGCTATGGAGGGAGCCTGGTGTGGGCTGCATTCTCAGGAAACAGTGGCTAAGAGGGAGTTAGGGGTGCAGGTTGACTAGTCATCTGTTACGGTTGATACATTGTGTCAACTTGTGCAATTTAGAAATTTAACTGAGGGACTCAGCAGGGAGCCAGGGTTCTTACTTTGTAAATATCCTCATCCTGTGCAAAGGAGGGCAAGGACATTTTGTGAGTGCTACATCCACCCTGAAGGTTTAGGGGGTGGGTGGCCTGTGTACAATTTAAGGGTAGAGAAGAGGCTTACACTTCTCTCTTTTGCTCTGGCTACTGTGTTAAAGTGTTGCCCCAGTGCCGTGCCACCCTGCCTTGGAGCCAGCTGATTATGGACTAAAATCTCCAGAAACTGTGAGCTAAATAAACCTTTCCTTGCTTCACTTTGGGTGTCAGGTGTTTTGTCTCAGCAACAAAAAAAGCAACCAAGACATCATCAGCGAATGTGCCTGTGTGAGGGGAGGAAAGGAGACAGGTTAGGGAGAGGAAGCAAAGCTTGGCCCCAAGTGGGCACATCTCTGCATCCTGCCCATCAGTCTCCAGGTTCATGCTGGCCAGGGAGCATGTGAGGTGGTCCGCAGCTCTCTACTTTGGAGTCTACCTTGAAAGAGCTAGCAGGTGGTGGCTGCTGCTGCAGGATGCAGAAAGGACACCTGGTCAGTGACCAATAGTCCCCTTCTCTCTGAGGTTCAGAAGTGGATCTCTTGGAGTAGGCAGTGCTCCCATTTCTCCTTCCACAACACCATCTTCTGCCTCCGTCCTGCCCACATGTTCATGTCTCCAGCATACACTGAAATGTTTTGAATACTGTGTCTTAATACTGACTTGGCCGTATTCTCAAACCCAGGCTTTACATTTGAACTTGGTCATTGCCCACCCCCACCCAGTGAAGCTCACTGTAGCCCCCCATGTCAGCAACTTCCTTCAATGTATAACTACTATATTCCATTTGCAATAAATAAGAAACTTATAGGAAGACACTTTGAATTTACCTGCTTCTTGCCAAACACTCACCCCCCAATGGAGCATGCATAATGACTCTTGCTCAAATCTATTTTTACTACAACAGCTTCTAAATTTTTTTCTAATGTCTTCAGTGCTACTGCATTGATTAGTCATCATTCTACTCTATGGAAGAGCTTTCATCTTCTTCCCATTTACTTATTAATTTGTTTCCTATTTATTGTCAGTATGGAGCCATGGATTTTTTTTAAACTTATCATAGTTCTTATTTACTTTGATGCTCAGTTTACCACAGGTTTCGCCAGTAAGAGCCCTTCAATTTTAAATATACTCTCATTTTCTGCATTTTCACTTATTTTGTGGTACAATAAGATAGTCCCAGCTCAGTTTGTATTTTCCTTATCCCAGCCTTTAAACAAGCCATTTCCTCCATGGACCCTTGCTTCCTTTTGGTTCCGAATAGTATTTAGAATCCAAGAACTGGGTCCTGGGTCTGCTCAGTGATACTGAATGCCATTGCTTCTAGATCTTCCAATAGACACAGTGTATATTTACATATATATATATATATATGTTATACACATGCTAAATTTATACAGAGGCCTCTAATTTGAATCCATCAAAAGTTCTGGCTTAAGTTCCCATTCTATATGTGTATCTCTCATCTTCAGTATTACTCTGGATCCCAACAATCTTATTAAATTTACTCATTTGTTAATTGTATGATAGCCACCAAAAAAAAAAGTCCAGAATACTTATGCCACTCTAACAAACCTGTGAAGAATTCAAGATTTGCTTGCAGCTTTATTTTATTCTTTAGACCAAATTAAAAGTACAGTGATACCTCAGTTCACAAACTTAATTTTTCTACAATTTTGGAAAAGATGGCCACATTTGTGTTTGTGAGGGAAGGATGGCTGTGGTCATGTTTTTCACCCAATATAGAGTTTTCAAACAAAAACAAAATTTTGCCAAACACTTCTGTTCAGGAACAAAACTGTTCACAAACAAAAACAATCATGAACCAAGACTCCACTGTACTTCATTCAAAATTTACTACTTGGAGTACTGAATAAAAATGTATGCATAACTCCATGGGATAGAATAAAGAGTACACAAATAAATCATCGCATATAGTCAATTGATTTTCACCGAGAGTACCAAGCCCATTCAATATAGAAAGGTCAATATTTTCAACAAATGGCGCTGGGAAAACTAGATATCTACATGAAAATAAGTGAATTTATATTCTTACCTATACCATTTACAAAAAATTAAGATAAAATGGATCAAAGACCTAAACCTAACACTATAAAACTCTTGAACAAAATATAGTGGGAAAGTTTCTCAGCACTGGATTTGACAGTTTCTTGGATGTGTCAGCAAAAGCACATAGAATAAGGAAAAAATAAATTTGGAACTACATTAAACCTAAAATTTATTGTACATTAAAGGATACTCTCAACACAGTGAAAAGGAAACTGTTGAATCAGGAAAATGTTTATCATACATCCAATAAAGGATTACTATCTGGAATATAGAGAATATTCTTACAACTCAACAACAAAGAAATCCCAAACAATCCAATTTAGAAATAGGCAAATGACTTGAATAAACATTTCTCCGAAGAAGATAGACAAGTTGCCAATAAGCAACCAGAAACAACAAAAAAATCTCCAACAAAACTAATCATTACAGAAATGTAAATCCAATGATAAACTCCTCCTGGTATCCAGTAGGGTGGGTACTATTTTTCAAAAAGAAAAGTTAGTGAAGGTATAGAGAAATTGGAATTCTTACTGTGGTGGTTAGGGTGGAGTGTTAACTTGATTGACTTGGGAGTTGATGGAGCACCCTTCTAGGTGAGTCTAAGTGAGGCATGAAGATGTGGCCTTGGGGGGGGAGCGTCTGGTCCCTGGCCCCCTTCTTCGCTGGCATTGTTTCTTTCCTTTGCTTCCTGACTGTCAGATACTAAGCATCTTCACTCTGTCAAATGCTTCTGCCATGATGTTTCTGACTTGGATCCAGAGACCATGGATGGAATTCCCTTAAAACGTGAGCCAAGTTAAACCTCTCCTCATCTAAGTTGTGGTGTTGAGTATTGTGTCTCAGCAATGAGAAAGCTGACTAATACACTTGTATACTGTTGATGGAAACATAAAAGATACAACTGCTATGGAAAAGAGTATGACAGTTCCTCAAAAAATATTGAAAAATAGAACTACCATATGACCCAGTAGTTTCTCTTCAAAATATATATATCCCAAAATTTACAGAATGTTCTCAAAA
>RJWT010056539.1:0-10020 GCA_004365215.1 Cuniculus paca
AACTAAGGGGTTTAAAGCTTATTCGCTCGGCGTAAGAGCCTCTGGAAGTGTTTCATCAGGTAAAGAGCATAATTATAATAATGCACCTCGACCAGGAGCCAGCCAGTGCCATCACTCTTTGCCTACTTTAACATTCAGTTCTCTCGATGAATGTACAAGTGGATTTGAAAACTACATATCCAGTCAGTGACAGCATGGATTTATGTCTCCAGAGTCTCTGCCCCTTTTCACGACTGCACTGCTCGTTTTCAGAGGCACTGTCCATCACGCTTTAATTCTGTGATTTTCTTTGGCTATAATTTTGCAGGTCGTACAACCTGCGATTCTCCTAAGTACCGAGTGGGGCTACTGAGGAAATGGGACAGGTACACCGGCTGCCCCTGTGGACAGGACTCCTGGCCCAAATGCACACCACAGCTCGCGTCAGCCCATAAAACGCTACTTTTCTCTGTTGTGTGCAACACACCATGAGGTGCTGGTAAAGAAACAACCAGCAGTTGAGAGCAAGTTCTGGTTTTGGCGCTGTTAATCACCAAGGCGTGGGGCATGTGGTTGCTGGTACTGTGTTACTGGGAAGGTTGGCATGGGTGTTGAATAGCAAACCTAAGATCTGTATACTCCCAAAAGGAAAGTCCAATATTGGATCCATTATTGGATCCAATAATGAAGTTTGAGATTAATAAGGACATATGCATCATTTGCATAACAAATGACAAAAATGCGAAAACCTAGATTATAGCAGTGGCAGTCAGAGTGGTCCCTGTGCCCACAGCTTCTGCACCATGCGGAATTATTAGAGACACAGATTCGGGGGCCACAGTACCCTCCTATCAAATCAGACACTGTGGGCTTGGGGCCTACCATGCTGCACTCATGAGCCCTCAAGCTGTTTTTGATGCAGACTGAATTTGGACACCCATTTTTCCTCCCTGCTTGCCTTCCTTTACTTCTTCTTTATTCCTCCATTCTAGAAGAGACGGGGTGGAAAATCAGACTACATTCTGTAGATCCACGTGTTCTGCTGGACCCCGTGGGAAGTCTGTTGAGGAACTCATTTTAAGAAAGACATGGGTAGGAGGGTTGACAAAAGCCATGCATCCCTTTGGCCTTGTCCTGAAGGAAATTACCTCTGTGCTGGGGCCTGCTGTGGTGCAGACAGAGAATTTCCGTATCTTGCTCCAGAGAGCAAAATTCAATCCTGAAAGACACATTCACTAGCATGAAGAAGATGTGATTTTATCCAGGCTGCTCCTCTAGTGCTTGGGTGATACACCTAATGCATCACGAGGACCACTTCATAGGGTTTTTGTGATTACTAAAAAATATATGAAAGTGTTTAAATATTGGAAGATCTACAGAAGTTATACAAATAGGAGCCAGTGGGACTATCATTAGCTGAGACCTCTTGATGGAAATTTTAAGAATCTCAACAATTTGAATTACTCCAAAGTGACAAGGATGACCTTTCTCATGAAGTAGTGAGTTTATTGTCAAGACAGGGCTTTAGACAAAGATGTTACAGAACGAGCTCTGTTGGGCTGGAGCAGATGGCCCCTGAGTACTTTCCAGTACTAGCGCTTTCTGATACTGATGCGAATGACTGGGGGTCAAGCGGATTGGAGAGAATCGTGCTCCTAGCTGCAGAGTGAATGTTGAATTCAGCATTTGTTGTTCATGCTGCACGAGTCACCCCAAACACTCAAAACACTTAAATACATTTAAACACTTAACACAGTAAAAACATTAAATGCATTTAAAGCCTCGAAGGCTGACACTTGTTAACTTGATGTCAGTTTTTCCCTACCTCCCTCGTGTTAAATTCCTTTTCCACGAGAGGTCTGTCAGACTTGGTTCTTCTGCAGGATCCTTAATGTCTGAATATGGAAAGTAACACTGAATTCCCAGTGCTTTCTTACCACTCTTTGCAATGTCTCATAAGAATATAAGAGATGTCACTGCCGGGCTTGGTGGCTCATGCCTGTAATCCCAGCACTCGGAAGGCTGAGACACGCAGATCATTGTGAGTTCGAGACCAGCCTGGGCTACAAAGTGAGCTCAAGGCCAGCCTGAATGACATAGTGAGACCCTGTCTCAAAAAGATAAGGACCGTGGATCTAGCTCAGTGGCCTATCCGCTTGCCTGGCAAGCACGAGGTCATGAGTTCAATCTGTGGTGCTGGGGGGAAAAAAAAAGAGATGTCACTGTTGGTGTCCAAGCCAAATTGTAAGTTGATTTGTAGCATTGCTCCTTTAATTCTATGATTTTCTTTGGCTATAATTTTCCAGGTAGTGCTTTAATTCTTGTTTTTTTTTTTTTAACCTTCAAACTATTGGGTAACTCGAGTGACTTCCATTTCTATCCACTCTCTGGCTGGCTGCTTTCTAGTGGTGGAGAAATGAATGACTCCTTTAGTGTAGGGGTTTTGTGACTTGGTGAAGAGTTCAGAGCCTTGCCAAAGGCGATGCACGGGCACTGTGCACACGGCGTGTGTAACGTGTGCACAGTAGTAAAGTAACGAAGGCAGCGTGCAAGCTTCTCTGTGGGTGGTGGCCAAGCCAGAGACCGAGAAGTCGCATTTTAAGTGCATCAGAAATGCTCCTTTCTAATTCAGTCAGGAACTGTCGTTGGCCAGCTATTTAAAGGAGAGGAAGATGTTAAAGTAGAGAATTAGAGAGACATAAGAGAAAGAGAGATGTGTGACCTTACATTTTTAAACTTAAAGTGACGATATGTAAATATATGTATATGCGTACGCACACACAAATAAGCTCACTCACGCTGAGGCTATTTTTCAAAAGGCAAAGACATTTTTTTGACATCACCATGCCAGTTGCCAATCCATGACTTTTTTTTTTTTTAACCTGGACCACATCCATAGTGCATCATTTGTGATTTCTAGTTTTACTTTCTGTGAAGTAGAAAAAGAAGTTAAAGGACCATGTCAAACGATCGAAATGCAGGATTGCACTTGTATGATTTTGTGCCATTACCTATTTTATGGCTATCTCCCACACACCCAAAACTAGAAAAAAAGCTAATATATTACCTCACAATCATTCTTTACACAATTCAGTGACATTGAGTGTATTTGTGGTGCTGTGTGGCCATCATCACTATCCATTTCCAGAATTTTTTTCGTCCCAACTAGCAGTTCTGTATCCATTACACCATATTGGCCCATGACCCTCTCCTCCCTGCCTCCAGTAACCTCTTCTGCTGTTCATCTCTGTGAGTTCTGCTTACTCTGGGTTCTCATCTGAGTGAAACCGTGCAGTATCTGTCCTTCTGTGTCTGGCTTACGTGACTTGGCGTAATGTCCTCATGCGTTATCCATGTCGGGGTGTGTGACCATATCCTCTTCCCTTTTGTGGCTAATATTTTACTACATGAAAACTACCTTTAGTGAATCCATTCACCTGTCATTTGGTCTCCCCCCACCTTTCGGCTGTTGAGCTGAATGCTGTGGAGAATACTGGTGTAGACATACCTGTTTGTCTGCTTTCACTCTCCAGGGTTTTGCCCAGGAGTGGAATTGCTAGATCACTCTTATGTTTATTCTTTTGAGGAACCGCCAAACTCTTTTCTAGGAAATATTTTTCTTATAGCAGCTTGGCTTTTGACTTTGCAAGACATTCACATGGTTTTCACAGAAGCTGCAGTTCTTTTTCTGTTTGCCCTGTATTATATAATCAGTTTGAATCATTTAATTAACTCCCATAATTGGAGGAATAAGTCCATGTGTCACGAGCAGGTTTGAAAGCACACAGTAGATACTTGCTACGTGCAGAAATCCACTGGGAAGACCGGAAGTGCCCGGAGAGCAGCCTCCCAGCCACGAGCCCCAGAGCACTGTGGCCCCGGCTGGCCAACACGTAGCACAGACAGCAGCACCAGATGGAGAGCAGTGGTTAATGGGACCAGTGTGAAGCGTATAGGCCAGGGAAGAGAGCTCCTGCAGCCCAGCAGGTTTATCTCCGTCCTGATACGACGCGTAGAGGAAGGTAGGAGCAAGCGCTGAGGATGTAGCAGAGATCACCGCATAGTCACGACTGTTAACATTCATATCCTTGCTGTGGAGACTGGAGAAGGGTAAAACAGAAGGGGAAGGTCACTCGCCTGGTCACTTTTTGTATAAATTCTGAACTTAAGACAAATGAGCCATGGTAGAAGTTGATTCCCATGCCTTCTTCGCTCTCGGTCTAACTTAGTGTAGTGATAGATGGCACCTAAGCAGGGAAACGGAGTTGTAACCATTAGGAGGAAGCAGCCAGCTTTCCCGTTAAGGTTGTGTGTTGAAATGTGGTTGGAAGGTTTACTGGACAGCTCTGAGGTGAAGTCACGAAGCTGTAGGAGGAACACCTCCATGTAGCATCTTCCGTCCTTGTTAGCCACTCAAGTAGTGAAAGGTTTGGAAATTGCCCTCTAAATATGGTCTAAAGGAACTGGGTTTATTTAGCTTAGAGAGAGAGGTTGAGCACACTGAGTGGGACTTAATCACTGTCTCCAAGAACATAAGGAATATTCTCCGAGTGAGGAAGCAGCTGTTTCCTGTTCTGCTAAGGACTGGAGAAGAAAGATGGAGTTCAGAAGCAAGTAGGCTGAAAAACTCCGGGACCATAAAGTTCAAGACGATGAACTGGCAAGACCAAGTCACTCTCTGTGTCAGAATTGCGCAGTTTACTGAGTGATTTACATGATCTTGAATCATGAACTGGTATAAAAAAGAATAAGGAGGAGGAGGAGGGGAAAAAGAAAAGAAAAGAAGGGAATCAAGAGGACCTTTTAGCCATGTAAGAGATGAGGTTGCCCATGGTCGTAGCTCCCAGTGCTCTGAGGTTAGGGCAGCTCTTACCCCTCAGACTTCTGGCGAAAATTAAACCAAGAAAGCTCCAGACTCTCTTTTGTACTCTCTCTTTTCTTGTTAAAGCAAGATAATCTACATTTATGCCTTCTCTGTGACATAAAGAATTTCCAAAAATTTGTTAATCTGAGTTTTTCTGTCTGTTCATTTGGTCAAGATGGTCATAATTTATTTATGTTTTTAAGTTTCGTGTCTTTAGTGAGGCTGAATATCATGTAAGTGTAGATATATGTGCATGTGTCTTATAGTGATAGACATTTGATATATGATATAAATTTACTAGATAATTTGCATGTTATAAACTATGTCATAAATTATATCATGATATACTAATATATACATAATTAATTCAACAATGAAAGTAATGTTTTGTTCTAGATAGTGCGTCTAAGTATAAGTTAAATGATGATGAATAATATATACAATGTGTTACTTGGGAGCTCAGCAAATATGCAAAGGATTGTATGATAATCCATCCCTGTAGGAAATCAACTAAAAGAAAAATTTAAAGACAGAAAAGTGAGTTCTGTGTATGTTAGTAAGTTTTAGCCAGTGAGGCAGATGGGAATGTCTGAAAACCTCTTCTCAACCATTGTTTCTATTGTCCTTACCCCGTATTGGGCTAATTATGCCATTTATTGTCAGTTGGATAAGTGATGTCCCATTTGCCCAACTGGGAGTTATTTTCAAGGCAAACTTTAATTCTTAGAGGATTGCCCAGTGTTAAGCTGCACCTTGTAAGTTATATCTATATGTCAGCATTAACTGCTTTTACATTCTACCATGTTGTATTTTCACTGTGGACTCTCACTCATTCTAATCTTATTTAGAGATTTGCTGTTACTATGGAATGTTTTCTGCCATCTGGAAAGTGGTCAGGGTGAATCATGATCCAGCTTTGGCTCCCATCACTTTTTTTGGCCTGGAAAATGCAGCACTGCAGTGGGAAACTGGGTTGGGCTGCCTCGAATCCTCCCCCACCCTCGTTCACAGTGAGGTGTTGGCGAGCTCCTCCATCTCTCTGAGTTCCAGTTCCCTTCACCTACCTTACAAGCACATCACGAAGATTAAATGGAGTGAAATAATGTGTGGGAAACCCAGAGGCCATTGTGCCCAGCTTTTGAGTCATGTTTCCTTGTTTCCTGTAGTTCACAAAGAGACTCTCTTGACTGTGCGAGGGTCACATTACCAGTACTTCTAGGTTCTTTCCATTTAGTGGATTTCACTGGACCACCAAGGGAGGTCTATAGTGTGGGGTTTGTCTATTTAGGAGGGCACCCAGGAGTCCAACTGTATGAATCTCTTTCCTTTTCTATACTTTCTTATTCCAGAAAAATAAAAGTCTACTATAAGGGCAAATATTTCAGGAAGAGTTTGTTGCCAAATTACCTGAAGCAAAATGTGCACACACACGGAAGGAAAGTGCGTTTCGAAATCAGAGGAAGATTACACATTTTTGCTCCATAAGATTTGAAAGAGAATTAGTAAATGTTCTTGATATTCTGACAGTCCTTTAACAGACACTGGTTCCATTGAGTGCTGTGCTTGGAATGATGTCACCCTGAAGATATGACCTCTGACCTCGAGAAGCTTATGGGTTTGGACAGACCAAACCCATAGCACGAAATGACCACAGCAGACTTAGACTGAATGCTGTTTGAGCCACTTGGGATGAGCAGAGGCAGGCTACAGAGTCAGGGCTGGGATTTGTTCTAGCTCTAGGAGACATGGGGTGGTAGTTTAGTTCATGAAATGCTATCATTTCAAGATAGCATTGTTAGAAACTGCCTCAAGTGTTTATTTCCCACAGGAACCCAAGAACGCCGCAGTTGCTCTGTACTTATTTGAAACAAAGGTATCTTCCTGGAGTCCCAGGGTCTAGGCTGATTTACTTTCAGATTGTCTTCCACACACTAAGCCAGATTGCTGCTGCCCGAGTTCATTCTTAGACTGCAGGATGGGGGGTAGCTTCATAAAGCAGAGAAGTCACACAGAGAGTCAAAATCCCAGCTAGAGCCTTGCCTCCAAAGCTGAGGCAGGACACATATTTTAATGTCAGTGGACTTAGGGATCAAAGATTAGACCTTGTTCTTGTTATTAGAAGGAGATTTGCAATTCAGAGACGTTGGAGGATGAGCCCGGATCCTCTGAACTGGACCCCTCTTCCTTTGTGTCCCTGTCCCTCAGCCTGCAAAGAAGAGACAGGCAGAGCAACAAAACTATCAACTTAATAGCATGGACTTTATGCTGAAACCTTGCTACGCTTATGTCCACAAAGTAAAATAATTGCTGTCAGTTTCTTTTAGGCACTTGGCTTTATGGTTTGTGTCATCTTTATCATAACAGGCAGCTGATTTAGTAGCTCTGTTTTTCGTGGCAGATAGCCTGGTGTTACGTTTTCTGCACGTGCCCATGCTGTTGAGATGACAGTACATGGAGAGACCAGAGCAAAGTTAAATTTAGATAATGCACTGGGATAATGATAGTGGTTTGGGTAGTCACATTGTCAGTGTGCCAATGGAGCTGTTTTTGTTGCTCTTTCCACTTAGATCCTCAAATCCAAAGACTTAACATCTCCAAACCAGCGCTACATCGACAGCAAGGTTGTAAAAACAAGAGCAGAAGGCGAATGGCTGTCCTTCGATGTGACAGATGCTGTTCATGAGTGGCTTCACCATAAAGGTTGGGGACTGACCCCTCTTCTTCTCCCCGATGTTCAGAGGCCTTCAGTTGTTGTAAATTGATTGCAGATTTAAGGGCATAGACACACATTCCAATGACCTCCTTGACTTAATGTTTTCCAGATAGGAATCTTGGATTTAAAATAAGTTTACACTGTCCCTGCTGTACCTTTGTACCATCTAATAATTACATCATACCCAATAAAAGTGAAGAGCTAGAAGCAAGATTTGCAGGTAAGTGAAACTCGATCATCTGAGATGGGGGAGGACTTCTGTTGTGATTTCATGGGGGATAGAGTCAGTTTGCGTGTGACAGGCTGGTAAGACAAGGGAAGGTTTATGATGTGGGTGACAATATGGTTGGAGAAAGCTTGAAGAAGCAGAAAGGATTGGAAGAAAGGGAAAGGGATTTGTTCTCAGTTTCCAAGGCTCATTGCCCTGTGATGGAGTGGTCAGTGTAATTTACTGACTCATTAACCTTTCCGACAATTAAAATAGTCAGCTAAGCCCTGTATTCTTCATTTAAGCAAGGCAAGTTTCCATGTATTTTCATATTATAGCAGTGGATAGCATGCATTTGAGGAAGTCTATGGATAATTCCCCACACTGAATGTTCAGAACAGACAACTCGATTTCACCAAAGAAAGGAGTCTTCTTACTTTGTGGTTTCTATAAGTCAACCTTCCATATATATTGGCACCCTGTACCTTTTCTAACCTGTACCCAGCATTTCCAGGGACTTCCTTACCAGAACTTTATAATAGCTTATAAAACATAACAAGATTTTGGTTTTCCCCATGCCCACTCTAAGTGAGTAAGCCACATGTCAGAGAGAACGAGGAGATGTGATGGACTAAGTCACTTTGTGTATTGGACAATGAGTCACTAGGTGAGGAAAGAGTTTGGAAAGAGTTTGTGCCCATGGGCTGGGGAAGCCCCATCCTGTACTGCCAGGTCAAGGGGCTGATTTCTCTTCCTTTCTAACATCATCCAGGACCTCTGTCCACTTGCAGAAGGCCACCATGGCCCTTGCTCATGGAAAAATACTCCCAGAGGTCTAGAGATTTATTTCAGCCTCTCACCCAGCCATGATTCTCCCGAGTGTGGAGATTAAATGCTTAAACTGGCAGTCTCCTGAGCATGCTTGGGGAAGCTCAAGTTTCTGAATCTCAGATGGAATCAGGGAAGTGTTGAGGATGCCATAAAATAAATGAAAATGAAAAAGCCCTTTCTTCACAGCTTCCCAAAATAGCATTAGGTAAGGTGACTTCTGTTTCATTTGAACCTAGCTCACTGCTGTTTAGCTGAGTTTCAGTTTATGTCCCTCAGCAAAGTCTTCTGTGTATAGTGATTCCGGGAAGGCAGTGAACCGTGGGGTGACAAAGCAGGTTCTGTGGCTGTGCACTCAGCTGTCAAAGGTCTGAACACAGACTACGCTGAGCACTGACTCAGGTCAACGGCCTAGGCTGCCCTTGGGGCGTAGGTCAAAGACTTCTTAGGCAGGACTCCTGGAAGCTACAGTCCTCACTTTGACACTGAACTGCCTCCTGACAAGAGCCCCATTTAGAAGTGTTGCCATGCAAGGTCATCCTGTTCTTTCTGTCTTTTTGGGGGAATGACAATCGCCAGGCCATGGTGGTCATCACTGCTATTTGTGACAATATGCAAAGGAAATATATATATATATAGCTGATGATGTGTGATGAAGATAAAGCTAAATGTTTATGACTCAAATGCATTTTTTCAAGGTATTGATGGCACCTCCACATATACCAGTGGTGATCAGAAAACTATAAAGTCCACTAGGAAAACAAACAGTGGGAAGACCCCACATCTCCTGCTAATGTTGTTGCCCTCCTACAGACTTGAGTCACCACCGTCCAACCGGCGGAAGAAGCGTGCTTTGGATGCGGCCTATTGCTTCAGGTAAAGAAACGAAAATGAAACCGAGTGATTGCATCTACCAACCTTTGTTCAGCCTTTGCTTTCTTGCCCTGCACAGCACCCTGCCAGCACGGGACAGGGTAGCTCCCAGACCACACGGCATCATTCTTCACAGTCCTCACACAGGCTTAAAACAGTTACTTCTGTGTCACATTCATCAACTCCTTAGCAAAGATCCAAGTGTGGAGGGAGAAACTAGCCCCTGAAATTTTGTCCCACAACCTTCTAAAGTGCTTTGATGTTCAAAAAGAGAAATGAGCTGTCTGTTCCCCAAAGGAAACAGGAGTTGATTTAGCCCTTCCCCATCTACACAAAGCCTTCCCTGCTCTTTCAAGCAGCCATGGTCAGGCCCTTTTGTGGTGAAGGAGATGAGACAGCAGCAGGGTGACACCTGTCAGATCTTAGCTGCAGGTGGAAGTGAAGGACAGAGAGAATTCCCGTGTGAATTCATGGAGGGAGAGAGTGAATGTTCCTCATGGTTTCTTATCAGACACAGGAGGAAGAGGCCTCTGATCTGAGTTTTGGTTGTGGTTT
>RJWT010056540.1:0-10021 GCA_004365215.1 Cuniculus paca
GTATAGAATTGAGCAATATTGAAAAAGGTTGTGGACTGTTTTTGTTTTGTTTTTAGATTTATAACTTGTAGAGAAAGTGTAAGTGGTATTTAAGCTCTTTGATTTTCTATCTGCAGCAACATAAAAAATAAGAAAAACTTGTGTTCTTGAAGAAACTATGCAAGACGAGTTAGGGCCCTGGATGATTGTTATGTACCAATAAGAGAAACATAAGATTTTGATTTTTGCCCTAATGGTCGACCTTACAAACCAAATATTTTACCTGGACAGAGTTTATTTCTGAAATAGCTGAAACAGTGGGTTATGCTGTATTCTAATACAGATGACTTATGAAAGAAGGTCTTTGCTTATTTTACATATTTTGGTTTAATGTAAATAAATGACAACTTATTTATCTTAGATTTTTCAGGATTTCTCTGACTAGTATTCAGGGCTGTTGTTCCTTTATGTATATTTGCATTTTTTGTACTAATCTTCATTTCAGAAGCAATACTCAGAGCCACTATATAGATCTTGAGAAATGGGAATGATCATTATATAAAGATTTTTCTCCTTTAAAAACATTGGTTTTTTTTTTTCTGTCTTGACCATAACTAGTAGCTATAATGTACTGTTTTTGTGTTTAGTGAAGGTGGTGGTAGAAGCATGGACTTCGGAGTCAGATACAGATTTTAATTCAGGGTTTTCCACTTAACACTTAAGTTTGTGTCCTTTTTTTCCTCTTTGTTTCTTTTTTCCCCTTCTGGTACTGGAGATTGGACCCAGGGCCTTTCCACTGAGCTACATCCCCAGCCATTTTTATTTTGTTTTATGTTGAGACAAGGTCTTGCTAAGCTGTCTAGGCTGGCTCAAACTTAATTCTCTTGTCTTAACCTTCCAGAATGCTGGGATAACAGGTATGTGCCACCATGCCTGATTTGCTTTGTTTTTTGAGACAGGAGATGTTGTCTACGTTGGCTGGTCTGGTTTCAAACTGGTGATATTTCTGCCTCAGCCTCCCAAGTGCTGGGATTATAGGTGTGTGAAATTTCAGTTCTATACTGAATATATAGATCATTTTGGAGAGAACTGTCATGTTAACAGTATTGGGTCTTCTAGTCTTTGAAAATGTGTATTTTTTATTAGTTTGTTTAGTTTTTCTCAGCAGTGTTATATGTTTCAGTGTAGTGGTGGATATCTTAGGATTTTTTTCTAAGTATTTTAGGTACCATAGTAAATGGGAATTTTAAAAAATTTCACTTTTTTCAATTTGTTGCTCATATGTAGATTACAATTGATTCGTGGTTTGTCTAGTATGCAGAAATCCTTTGATGAGTAATCAGATGAAATTTAATTTGTTCTGGGAAAAAGGATCATATAAAACTTAAAAAGATACTTATGAATTTAAATGGGTTACAGATTTGGATAACTATATGCCTTATTTTAATTTTTCTAAATTGGAAACAAAAATATGTGTGGGTTTTATGAAAAAGGTACAGTAACAGAAATTTTTGTTTGGTCTCGGTGAATTCTAGCTTGCCCTTGACCTTCCTGTGTAGCCCAGGCTGGTCTCAAACTTGCAGTCCTCCTGTCTCAGTGGGGAGCTTGCGATACATTTGAGGATATAGTTGCAGAAAAGAAGAATTTAAAATGGTACAATAATATATTCATTGTTTATATTAAATTAGTATCTTTAGATGGAAGTAGAAAGTGCTTGAGTAGTATTCACAAGAGGAATCTTGTTTTTATTTGAATACATTTGGCCTTATACACATGTCTATTACGCTTTTAACTATTTTATTTTGTGAGTACTATCAGATGATTTACTGTTTCCCAGTCAAACTTGATATGTAGGCCCAATACAACTATCCACTATTTGTTAGGCTATGCTTTTGGTACTATTTTTGTTTAACCTGCCTGGAACATTGTGTTCTCACAGTTTTCTGATAGTTGGTGCCAAAATATGATGCAGAGGTAAGAAAAATGGTCTTCTAAGCTTCGGAGATTTGACCATTTTATTTAGCATAAAAGGTTATATTATGCTGGGTATGGTATTCAGAGCAATGCAATTTGCATAATACTTAATAGGTATTTGTGTATTAAAATGAGATGAAACTGAAGCTTGGTTTATTGCTCTTTGCATCATTTGGCTTTATAAAAACTAAAGACAAATTTTAATGTTTATAGTTATTAAATACTGGAGACTGGAGCTATTTCTTTTTGGTAGGGAAGAGAATAATAGTGCTTTTAGGCATTGTAGGAGATGTTAACGTTTGGATTTAAACTATGATTCTTTGTAATGTGGCATTCCTAACATTTCTGACTAAAAGACTACTGAATAAAAATATACTGCATTTAAAGTTGTTAGAACTATACTGCATAAAGAGTATACATAAAGAGTGTGCATGTTTTTAAAAATTATTTGAAGGGTCTCATTTTGTCTTTTTTCTTTCTTTCTTTTTTTTTTTTGAGATAGGGTTCAAAGTTGACCTTCTCAGTGTTGGTATGACAGGTGTGAACCACCATTCCTGGCTTTGAAATTTCAACTTTAGAAAATTACCCTGCTTTAGAAAATTATGCAGCTTTAACAAATGTTTTCCTAACACTTTCATTACTTAAGAGTAACGCATCTAGAAGGTGCGGAGGGTGTGGCCAAATACAGTGTTGCACCTGAATTACATTGCCAGCATTTATCAAATCTGTGCTACAGATTAATTTTCTTTAAAGTTTCAACAATTTTTCTTTCAGCCTTTTTCTCTTTTCTCTTCCCCTCCCCTTTCTTCCCCTTCCCTCCCTTCCCCATGCCTCTCCTCTCCTTTCTTTTCCTTTTCTTAGGTAGTACTGGGAATTGAATCCATGACCTTCACACTGAACATATCCCTAACCCTTTTTTGAGACAAAGTCTTGCTAAATTACCTTGCCTCATCATCCCATGGTGCTGGGATTAGATGATTATAACCACACATCTGGCTTCAGTCTTTTTCATGTTACAATTATTTGCATACTTAATTTTACCATGAACCATATCCAAGTAGGTAATGGTGAAATAGACTTTTTGTCTGCCAGATAAGAGAAGGCTAGTCTTTTTCTTAAGAGAGACTATGTGGGGGAAACCCTTTAACTGATCCCTGACCAAATTCAGCAAGAAAACCTGAAATAAACCTTAAGCAGGTAACAAAAGTTAAGGCAATAACATTGAAACTTTGGATACCAGTACTCCAATAAAAGCTATGTGTTGGAGAGCAAGAAAACAAAATTATTTTTACATTTATATGAATCAACTTGATAATGATCAGACTAGCCTATTATGGTAGAAAGTTTTTTTTGGTGGCACCAGTGATCAAACCCAGGGAGTGAGTGGTTCCATCCATGTCCTTTATCCTCAGCCCCTTTTATTTTTTGAGACAAGGTCTCACTAAGTTGCACAGTTGGTACTTGAACTTGTGATCCTCCTGCCTTAGCCTCCCGAAATGTTGGAATTAGAGGGATGTGCCACCACGTCTGGCCAGGAATGGTTGTGGGATTTGGGAATTTTTCACTGTGTTTTAAGTCTATATGTGTTTGAGGGGAAAGAAAGGCACTTTTGGCCAGGCCTGGTGGCTCACTCCTGTAATCCCAGCACTCGGGAGGCTGAGACAGCAGGATTGTTGTGAGTTCGAGACCAACCTGCTCTACAAAGTGAGCTCACGGCCAGCCTGAATGGCATAGTGAGACCCTATCTCAAAAAGACAAGGGCTGGGGATTTAGCTTAGCGGCCTAAGCACCTGCCTGGTAAGTGCAAGGTCATGAGTTCGATCCCTGGTGCTGAAAAAAAAAAAAACAATAAAAAAAAGAAAGGTACTTTTGTCTTGGAGTTACTCACTTTGAAAATTTCAAACTGTATGGGGCTGCAATTTGTATGCTTTCCTGCTGTGCAGCTTAAACCACTAGTTGTACATTCATGACCATCCCATTGGGCGGTTTTAAAATTAATTTTATTAGTAAAAAGGCTGACAAAAGTGATTAGATTCATTTCTACCACCAGTGGTATAAGCTGTCTGGTGGGACAGTCATGCACGTACCATCAGTGGCCAAGCTATTGGAAATGTGTGAAGTCCTTTACATTTTTCTGTCACTTTTCATCTTCTGGGCTGCTTAAATTAGGAAGAGTATTGCCTTTCTAATCCCTATACTCATCTTCACTACTTATTGCTACTACTGTCACACTGCTTAGAATATGTTAAGGTTTCAAAAATAACTGAGTTTCTGAAGAATCACTCTGAAAGCAGCAAGGACTAAATTGATTTTATAGGCTTTAGATTTGTTTGTGTTATAAGGAAAACAGCTTTTTAGTAAAATGGAGTATTTCTAGTGTAATGAACTTGGAGTGTCAGTTCCTAGAAAAATGCCTGGCATAAAATAAACATATAATAAGTATTTGTTAAATGCTTTATTACTGTACCATGCTTGAAACTTGACTTGTTTTAAAGCAAAAATTAATAATTTAGTCCATTTATGAACTATAGATAGATTTAAAAAAATCTTCACTTGGTATATAGTAGTAGCATCATTTTACACGTGTATGTGTTGTTCTATAGCCCAGGTAGTGTAAGTCTGGGCATTTGGTTGGAGATCTTTCTGATGTCAAATGAGAAAATACAGGCTTTTAAAAAAATAATTCAGTTTCACACTGCTATATTACAGCCCTTCTTTTATAATGAAACTTTTATTGTGATACTAGATGACTTACTTTGAGCTGAACATAGTTGACATATTTCAAATTTTTTGAGATTGTGTCTCGTTGTGTAGTTCAGGCTCACCTTGAACTTGCTGCGTACCCCAGGCTGGCCTTGAACTCGTGGCAATCCTTCTGCAGCAGCCTCTGAATGCTGGGGTTACAGGTGTGCACCACAGTGCTACTAAGGATTTAAGCCAAGGCCTTTGCATTGAACTATATCCTTAACTCTTTTTTATTTTGTATTTTGAGACAGAGTCTTGCTAAATCATTAAGTTGCTCACACTAGGCTGGTAGATATGGTCCTTATGCCTAAGCTTTCCAGAGTGCTAGGATTACAGATGTGGCCACCATGCTGAGCTCCAACACTTTATTTTATTTTTTTTTTGAAGCAGGGTCTAGCTGTGTAGTTTAGACTGGCTTTGAACTCACTGTGTAGCATAGGCTGGCCTTGAACTTATAGGGTTCCTCCTACCTCAGTCTCCCAAGTGCTAAGATAAAAGGTGTGAGCCATCACACCTGGTCACAACTTTTTTTTTCTTCTTTTTTTCCAAATCCATTTTATTTCAAAGAGAAAAAAATGAAAAAGAAAACAATTTCAAAACGTGTCAATCAGGGCAGCAATGGTACATACATTGCGCATTGTCATCCCGAAATCATTCACCTAGAGCACAAGACATCTGCATATAATTGTCCTAACCATACCAGCACAAATCTTTCTCTTCAATGAACTCAGAGAAATCAGTAGTATAACTATCTTAACTATTTTTTATGTACATATATATACATGTATACATACGTTGTTTCTTTTAGTTTTTCACACTAGTGAGACAATACAATGTTTTCACATGCATGTCTGATTTATTTCACCTATGAGTGTGGTCTCAAGTTACATCCATTTATCTATAAAAGTCTGCAGTTTACCCTTCTTTATGGCTGAGTACAACTCCATTGTATAAAAATACTACATCTTTTTTCCATTCCTCCTTGGATGATCATATAGGTTGTTTCCAAGATCTAGCTGTTACAAATTGTGCTGCAATAAATGTGGGTGCACATATATCACTGTGGTATAATGTTTTTAGTTCTTTTGGGAAGATACCTAGAAGGGGAATAGCTGGGTCAAATGGGACCTCTAGTCCTAGTTTTCTGAGGATTCTCCACACTGATTTCCATAGTGGTTGGTTGCACCAGTCTGCATTCCCACCGACAGAGGAGAAGGGTTCCTTTATCCCCTCAGCCCCTCTAGTATTTGTTACTGACAACCTTTGTTTTTTAAAGTTTTAACTTTACTTTGTATTTTTTGTTGATATGACAAAAACAAATGCAGATTTTTAAATTAAGGACTTTAAAAATTGTGATGTTTATGGTAGTTGTCTTTTTTTTTTTCTTCCATTTTTCTTTTTTTTATTTTCTTTTTGGTGCTGGGGATCGAACTCACGACCTCACGCTTGTCAGGCAAGTGCTTATGCCCCTGAGTGATATTTGTGTTTTAAAAATTTTTTTAGTATTAGTACTGTACATGGTTACAGTACATAATGATTACTTTAGGATGGAATAATTTATTTGAGCAATAGCACCAGAAACGATGTTAAAGTTACCAGATTTTTGTTTGAATAATAGTTAACTTTTCTTCTTTAATCTCTATCAAAAGAAGTAATATATATATTATCTTACCTGGTACCCTACTCTACCTTTTCAGAACCTGGTTGGAAGATTTGTCACATTAACTGGCAAGGAAGAGGATTGAGATTCTGAAAATTAACACTTAGAATGCTATACAGAGATAAGAAAAGGGCACAAGTTGCAGAACTCTATTGAGTACTAGAATGCAGTTTCTTGCTGCTTACACAAGTTATATATTTGGGAACTGAGAATTTTTGTTCATTTTTTACTTAAATAAAGTTTATTAGACAAAGAACACAGCATTTTATTTTCCTGAAATGCTTTCTTAATTGTCTTCCCAGTTTTCCTTTAAGTTGTCTATTCTATGGACTCTCTTAAACCTAATATTCTTTTTTTAATATTGAATGTTTAAGCCAGAGTCTTCATACTGAGCAGCATCTCTAGTCCTTTTTTTTTTTTTTTTGCGGTACCGGGGATTGAACTCATGACCTTGCTCTTGCCAGGCAGGTGCTTAGACCGCTTAGATCCCCAGCCCTGGTGTTTTTGAGACAGGGTCTCACTGTGCTGAGTGAGACCCCTCTCAGGCTGGCCTTGAGCTCACTTTGTAGCCCAGGCTGGTCTCGAACTCACAATGATCCGCCTGTCTCAGCCTCCCGAGTGCTGGGATTACAGGTGTGAGCCACCACACCCGGCTTCTAGTCCTTTTTAAAATTTAAAATTTGATGTATATTTTTCTTTTTCTTTCTTTTTATTTTTTTGCGACAGAGTTTTGCTATGTAGTTGAGGCTGGTTTGAGTTCACTGTGTAGCCCAGGCTGGCCTTGAACTCGCACCAATCCTCCTGCCTCAGCCTAGATATATATTTCTTAATATTTGATAAATATTAATATTTCTTATTGTAAATTTCTTATCTGGGTTAAAGATAGCTAGAACCTCATATGTTTCTATTGATACTACACACTGTGGTAGCCTCTGGATAACTCCATGATGAAAGAATAAGCATGATAAAAGTGATGTCTTAGTATTACTAATTTTGACCTGGTAAACCTCCTGGAAGAGTTTAAGGGGGCTCTTATAGGTCTTTAGACTGTACTTTTGTGTGTGTGCTTGTGTGGGGGGATATACTGGGGGTTAAAGTCAGCACCTTGAGTATGCAAGGAAAGTGCTTTGCTACCGAGCTACATCTGTATTTCTTTTAAAATTTTTATCAGGCTGGGGATTTAGCTCAACAGCCTAAGCGCCTGCCTGCCAAGTGTGAGGTTGTGAGTTCGATCCCTGGTGCCGCAAAAAAAAAAAAAAAAAAAAAAAAAATTATTTTCAGACTGGATCTTGTTAAGTTGCCTAGTAGCTTGGGGTCATAGGTGTATACTACCACACTAGGCTTGGATGCACTTTGTGAACCAATGTCTTAGCCAGTGACCAAATTTAAGGTCTGCTTATGTATTAGTTTTCTATTTGCTATAGTATAAATTATACACATTTAGTGATTTAAAACATCGGTTTTATCCATTCCTCTTTAATCCAAGCAGGAATATATGAAATTGTTCATTGCTTTATAATTATCTTCTCTGTGATTGTTAGCAGTTTTGGAGCTGTGTTTCTGTAGTTTCAGGTTAATTTGTTGTTTTGTTTTTAGATTATGCATCCAGAGAAGACCATACATAGCCAGTATTAATTGGAAAACCACAGTCATTGTTATGGCTTGTGTCTAGATGTTCCTCCAAAGCCTCATGTGGTCATAGGTGGGGCTTTTCATAGGTGGCTGGATCTACAGTGTGTGATGCTGGGATTAAGTGTTTGATGTTTTGATCAGGGGTGATTCCTAAATTAGTCCCCTGACTGGTTTGGCTTAGTTCTAGGTGTGGATAATAGGAAGGCCCACACCGGGTGTGAGTGCTGTGTGCCCTAAGGGTGTGTAGCCTGGATAGAATATAAAGGACAGAAAGGAGGCTCCTGTCACTTGCTGCTTTACTTGTTCATTACTTTCCTGCTTTGCTGCCTTCTGCCATGAACTGTTTCTTCTCTCTGATGCCTCTCTGCCATGCCACCCTGCCTTGGAGCCAGTCAACTATGAACTGAAACCTCTACAAACTTTGAGCTAAATAAACCTTTCCTCTTTTAACTTTGGGTGTTGGGTGTTTTGTCTCAGCAGTGTGAAAAATAAGTCATTAATTTCATTTCATCATCTTAATAACTTAGTGTTTAAATGGAGTATTAAGTCTCAACCTAGTCACTCAACACATGATTTGAACACAGAAAATAATATAATGAATTACTAATTGTAACAGGGAATTTGAGTAAAGAAGAATTGCCTAATAAGAAACACACAGACTGCTACTCAGTGAATGAATAAGTTACATGGGGCAACCACTATCCCGAAGGCTGAGATAGAGTAGTCAAGAAAGAGTCCCACTGCTGCCTGAAATGAAGATCTTCCTGGAGAAGGCATGAGTTGGGTTCTCTGCTCTGGTGTTGACTTAGCAGAACTTGGTGGTAATACCCCCTCTTGAGTTTGCTGGAAATGTACCCTTTATGGTACTGGGGAAAGTCACAGGACTCTGACAAGTTAGCATACCAGAAAACAATCTTTTTTTCTTTCCTATCTCTGCAGTGCCTGTTACTGACAAAATGTAACATCTTGGCACCTAATAAAGGGAAAATATTTGAAGGGCCTGGATCATTTTCAAAGATTTGGCGAAAGGGTGGTATTTGAAGTGGAGAGACAGTAAGTTAATAATTAGCATACTGTATTCCTTTGTTGTTAACAGAGTTGAGTTCTGTTCTAGAGGCCTTATGGGGAGAACCTGTTATACTCCAGTATACTTCCATTATACTCTTCTACCTGTCACATGGTGATTAAGAAAATGCCAGACTTGTGAATTTTTTAAAGGTGGAAATCTTAGGAGTCAGGATATTTTGGAGATAACACTTGAAAGGTGCAGTGTTCTTGCTTTTTTTTTTTTTTTTGAGTAATACTTGTGTGGAACTTGATAAATTAGCAACATCTTTTCCAGAGTAAAAGCTGAAACAGATTTTACAAAGGGCTTTTGTGTTGGTTTACTTCAGGCATCTTGGATTTTTTCAAATTCTTTACATGTGGCAGTAAAAATTCACAAGAGTAACTTTTCATGGGTTTAATCAGTCAGGTTTCTATAGGTATTCAATTTGAAGTTGATTTTGTTGAGTGGTAAAATTGAGACATTTAAAAATGATTACTGGTAGTTATAGAAAGGATTTAAACAGTGTTTTACTGTATTATTTATTATTATTATTATTATTTTTTTTTTTTGAGACAACATTCTGCTGTGTAGTTCAGGCTGGCCTTGAACTCACTATGTGGCCCAGGCTGGCCTTAAACTTGTATCGACCCCCCCCCCCCCTTGAGTGCTGAGATTCTATGCATTTACCAGCTTGCCTGGCTTTTTAGTTATTTAAATTTCAAAGTATGTTTATGTATTAGTTTTCTACGTGCTACAGTAACAAATTAACACAGATTTAGTGATTTAAAACAATTCATTATAGTTCTATAGGTCAAAGATCTGACCTCTGATCTCACTAGAGTAAAATCAAGTTGTCAGCAGGGTTGAGTTTTGTTCTAGAGGCCTTATGGGGAGAATCTGTTATTGTGCCTTTTCTAGTTTCTGGAAGCACCTTTCTCCTGCAGTGTTGTCGTGCACAGTGCCTTTGTTTTGTACTCATGTCT
>RJWT010056541.1:0-10032 GCA_004365215.1 Cuniculus paca
TGTCAATGGCAGCAGCAAGTGGCAGGGCAAGTGTGTGTCAAGAGATCTCTTTGAAAGAGAAAATAGAGAGCTGCCGAAACCAGGTGCACCTGACATCTAGATACCATTAGCTGACTGCTCCACAGATCGGACTTAGCTGTCTACAGAAATGCCCTAGTAGTTGATGTGAATCCTAAATACTCTGTAACTCAGTGAATTTGTAATAGTCAGAAGGCAGGTGGTTCATTGCTAGTCATGCTTTAGTTGAATAACTACCTGGCTTGGTATGGTAATTGGATGGAGGATGACACTGTACTATTTTCCAAAGGGCATGGAGGACATGGTAAAAGCTGTCTTTGTGGGTCTTGGACTGGAGTTTGTGAGTGTGGAAGGTAAGACACTGGGGAGCTGGCTCTTAGCTTCCCAATCAGGTGTTTTTGAGGCTTCTTCACTGAGTTTACAGTCAAGGGGGAGGGGTGGTGAGTGAACTGTTTCAGATGATCTGAAAGATACACTCTACCAGTATCCCCCAAAGAATACTCTTCCCTTCTATAATTACATTAGAGCTAAATTTTGCAGCTAGAGTAAGAGCCACTCCATTGTAATCAATGAGTGTTTTTCTCAAGTTCAGATGTCTAATAGGAGTCATTTTCTTTCTGAGGGAGTGTTATCAGTTTCATGAATTCGTGCTCTGTATTTCATTAGCATTCTTCTAGCAAAACATGATTCTGAGTCATTTCTGAAATATCTGCTCTCGCCTGCAAGTTGTTTCTCAGTTTTTACAAAAATTGCCTTTTCTACTTACTGGCAAAAAAAGTTTAATACCACATGAGCCTAAAATGGGTATGCCGAGAAAACGCACGGCTTACCTGTAGAGCTGGGACCGGAGCAGCATTTCCTTCTCCAGCCACAGCCTTGATCGAGGCTGATCCATCTTGAGGGGTGGGGTCTGGGGAACAGAGAGCAAGTCTGAGAGCTAAAGGCGGTTTCATAGTATAGATGGATGTTCACCGCCACGGCTTACTCAGATTTTTAAGCCAGAATGAGGTTCAGAAAGCTGTTGGAGGACTTTGAATGCCCAGAAAAGGAAAATTGGAACCGATATGTATGAGGTGCTTTGTGAATCACAGTGAGACAGCGCTGGAGTTCCAGTATCACAGCAATTTAGACCCCACACACTCGTATTCACCAAGAGCAGCACTGCCCCAGCCTGTGCCCCATACCAAGGGGGCACCTTCCTCTGAATGAGCAAAAAAAATGTTCTTCACTGTACCAGTTATTAATGTTTTTTTTTTCAATGAGAGGTATCTGGGTCAGCCACTCTGTCTAGTTATTATAAATATTGCCTAGCTTACCCTTTAGAAGCCAACCCAAGTGGAATCCCAGTGGTCTTCTTTGTGTGCCCACCAGCCCCTTTCAAGGACTCCCACAGCAATGCCACAGGCCTGGGCCACTGTTCAAGGGGATGTCTTGTGTTTCAGTGCTTGCTTTTCAAGGACACTCAGGGATAGGCATGGTGCCATACCTCTACGCAATCCCAGTTCCATGGGGAAATAAATCTTCTACTCCCAAAGTGTGAAGGCTCTCAGTGGGGTTTGCTCCACTTTTGCAGATATGGCTTTAATGAACTCAGTCCAGTGCATACCCACAAGAGCTACCCAGGAACTTCCAGAAACTTCTGGTTCACTGTGATCACTGGAAGGCTATGAATGGAGTTGCTTTGAGTGGCTCTCCTCTTCGAAGGGAGGCACAGTGTCCTGAGGCCAGGAACAGAGGTGGGACCTGAAGATTGTGTTTCTGGATGGTCTCCAATTCCTCTCTGCACAAAAGAGTGGTCTCGGACAGCTGTGAGAAAACGGGTGTGATTCTGGAAAGCATCACAGGTTGGTCTCCTGCTGCTGTGTCACTGATGGACGCGCGTCTCTGGAGGTTACAGGGAGCTGCTGAGGCTGGCAGAGATAAGCACAGAGTGCCTTGTTCCTGCCGTTCAGTGGGACCAAGAATGGACAGGAAGTAGGGTGCTGCTCTAGAACAGACACAGGGTCCCCCACAACAAGCTCCGCTCAGGGAGTAGATTTCCCTTCACTCTGATCCTGCTGTGCCATGAGGCCCTCTCACCTGAGGAGTGACGCCTTTGTTAACCTGGCTGTCTGCCACTTACCGACACTTTCGGGGAAGGGGCCTGGGTTCCTCTGGTTGAGTCCGCTCAGTTACATGAGTCAGCACCAGGGTGGAGGCCACAGCCCTCGCCAAACAGTGCAGCAGGGACAAGTGACATCCTCCCTCCCCCAGGAGATGATGGGACCGGGGGGAGAAATAGAATAATGCTAACCAAGTCTAAGTCAGATGCAGAGACTGGGACTGTTCTGGTTTTTACACATATTTTAGAAAATAAATATCCTTGAACACGTTTCAGTGGCTGTCACTGATTATCGTTAAATTGTCATTTAATATGTTGGCACCCATAACAGGGACTAAGTCTGTGCCTTAGTGAATTAACCAGGGATTTGTGCTGACCCACAGTGGACTGATGCAGCCACTGCCTATGCAGAATAACTGGGCAACAGGCTACTCCTAAAACCCACTGGATGGATTTGACTCGGAGGTAACGCACAGCCCACATGACCGAGCAAAGAAGGTGGGAGCCCAAGGAAGTTTGTTGAGCAATAGAACGCTTCCGAACATAGTTTCTCTTTCTTTGATGGTTTTGCTTGCTACCATATTCTCCAGGGTCTGGAATGGCATTGGTCTCATAACTACTGCCTGGGGAGAGTTTGTTAAATGAATGTTTTGGAACTTGCAAGGGCTGTCTCTGTGGGGTAGACGGTAGGTAACCTTGGCCACTAGATTAGTGCCTGTTGATGGCCTGCCATTCCTGAAAGCCATGTGCAAAGTTCCTGGGACAATCACCTGGGGACAAGTGCTGAAAAGACCTAAGTACAGAGAAAGAAAGGAGGTGTCATTTGTCCCAGACTCAACCAGTTCCATCTTCAGTGAGCATTTCTGAGGCACCCTCACATGAATCATCTGATCCTGTGTTTCTTGAGCATGCTCAGAATCAAGGAGCCTCAGTTTCCAAATTTTTCAAGGAGACTGCTTTGTCATCATCAGCACTTTTGAGGAGGGACTCATTTCCCATTGCTACCCAAAGTGCCCTTGCTTTCAAGTTCAGACCAAAAAGTAGCAGAGTGATTGTTCTTTGGGTAGATTCGGTGCAGAGTAACCACAAGTGCCAGCCCCTGCGATGGTTTCTAATTGAATATGACTTTCTTCGTTAACGCCTGTCCTTGCCCCCAGCAGCAAACTGACAACTAGGACTTGCCTTTGTAAGGCGAAATGATGGAGCTGATAACCAACAGCTTGTATTAATTTTTCCTGATAATCTCACAGTACTTTTAATGAGATCGGTGGCAAACATGCCATTTCTGGGGCAAATTAATTTGTCCTTGCAAAACAGGGTGTCAGCAATTTTTATTTCCTTTGTGTCTGACGTCTAACGGGCTGTGTTTTCAATGGCAATTGCTACGACCTCGTATTTTCGGCTGCACTGCAGGGAGGACAAGATTTTGCCAAGAGCAATAAAGTCAGCACAACCCAAATTAAAGCAGGTGATAGACATTTGGAAAATGGTGTGCTGATATTCTTCGCTTTGTTTTCCATGGTGAAGTGGATTGTGATGGAGCAAAGGGCTGAAGAGAAGTTGAAGAAGGCAGCCAGATAGCTGCTCAGCCTTCACAAAATGTGGCCATGAGGAAGCAGAATCAGCTTGCGACCTGACCCTCTCTCCTTTGTGTAGGTTCATGTACTGTGGTCAGTAACCAAGGAAATGGCATCCCCTGACTCTTCCATTCTCTCATTTCCAAAGTCTTCTTGCCTCCTGTACCCTTCAGACTTATCAATTCTAGCTTTCTATCATGGCCAAAAGGTTTTGACCACAATAGCCTCCATTAGGCTGTCTTCATCTTCTTCGTGCTACCTTTTCTACATTTCCTCCTTTAGTAACAGCTTAGGATGACAGTTTGCACTGGGCGGATCATAGAATCCCACTGAAAATGAACCACCTGTTTCTCAAGCCGGGCAGAGATCAGCCTGCATGTGGAATCCTCTAGCACAGGTGTAGATGGTAACAGCCCTAGAAGTTTCAGTAGAGCGTTGCCTGCTTTTCAGAGTTCCATCATAGAAGACAAAGGGATGCTGATGTGTTCTATGAGCAGCAGGAGCCTGGACCATACTCATGCAGAATGTGGTTTTTCCACGGATAACAGTAGAAATGGCAGGTGGGTTTGACAGATTTCTTTCCATCTTCTGTTCATTTTATCAAGAAACCAGTTAAGAACAAGGGAGGCCATCTCCACAGCGTCTCCATCCTGTTAATGGTCAGCATCACGGGCATGCCCAGCTGAATAAGACCAGCCGGAATACAACTTAGCAAGAAGTGGAGAGGCGGGGCCTGCAATGCTGTGTGACTGGGGCCAATTCCCCTTCCTTTTGGCTTGTGATTGACAACTGGGGACAGCCAGTAGGCGATGGCTTTGCAGGGAAGGTGTGCACCTTCCTTTGAACCAAAGTCTACTTGATTATCTTACTTGGGGTGAGAAAAAGCAAACCACATGGGGAATTTATTATCAGGCAGAGAAACCTAGGACCCATTGTAATTCCGGAAAGGCTGGATAGGTAGCAGATGTTTTCGACATTGGCATGGGTGATCAAGCTGGATAGCACCTGTGGCCCCACATGGATGTCACTCATTGCTGTATCAGACAGCCTGTGTGCTCCAGGATGACATTGCTATGCATTCAATGCTATTGGCTAGCAATTCTGGCTCTGAAGAAAGGTTTTTTTCTTTTTCTTTTTTTTTTTTTAGTTTTGGTGATAGAATTTAGAGCCTTGAACATGCTAGGTAAGGTCTCTACTACTGGGCTACATCCCCCTTAATTTTGAATTCCAAATCTTCTTGCTCAAAACCAATGTGCGGGGCAGCATTCTGGGTCACAAATCTTTCCCAGGAACTTTGATCAAAGTGATTTTGAAGAAAGTGTATCTTTCCTGATGTCCACAGGACATGTGGATATGGAATGAAGTTATGTTTTTACCTGGAGAAGAATAAAGGCACACTTTAAAATTGTCAGAAAATGACAGCTCTTTTAGGTATTAGAGCCACAGTTGGGAGCATAGCTGCAGCAGGAAACAGCTCTATTCCTCGCCAGCCTCTTGTCTCTGTCCCACTGTTTAAGATGTGAGGACCCCAATTCCCCTGGCCTGAGCCCCACCTCAGGCAGCGTGTGTTTTGCCTGAACGTGAGCCTAACAGGATCCTCACTGAAAACAGCATTCATGGCTTGGGGAAATAAGTAATTAGTGATGTCATGAATGGGACAGAGTAAAATTTTGCTTCTGAGTTAAGGCTCTCAGGCCAATTCACAATGTCATTAATCTTAACATTTAAAAAAAGGATAAATGAACTGCTTTCCCTACTTAGTGCATGGGCCAGTGACAAACTGAAGTCAATTCCCAGCAAGAGAAATTACGCTTCGCTGTGTACTGTATTTCTGAATCGGTCTCTGCTCTTCCGGTTCTGACTCAGGATGTGGCCACGGTGGCCCCGAGCGTGCCAGGTGCTTTCATACTTGACTAAGATGAATGTCTCCTCTGGGGCACGTGGAGTCACATCTGTGACCTGAAAGACACGGCTTCGAAATGATGACAGTGCTCAGAGACAAAGAAGAAAGCTGGATATGGTACAGGACTGCCCGGTCGGACCTGTTCTCCCATGCCTTTATTCAAGGTTGAGGCTGAGTGATATTTGGAATTTCCCCGGTTCCACCCAAGTTTCATCAAATCACCTATCTTTGTTGCATGTGGTTATCAGTGTATTTAACATAATAAATATTAGTAACAGATAAACAGGTACAAATAAATATGATTATAAGTACTAAGTATGACTTTTATTTAAGTATATTTGTGATTATATATTTATAAAACAAATATCAATATAGTCAAATAAATGAACTTTCTTTCTTTCTTTCTTTCTTTCTTTCTTTCTTTCTTTCTTTCTTTCTTTCCTTCTTTCTTTCTTCCTTTCTCTCTTTCTTCAGTGATGCAGATTGAACCCAGGGCCTCGGGCATGCTAGGCAAGTGCTCTACCAAGACCTGAATTTTCCTTTAAACCAGTCTAAATGCCTTAAGTAGTTACTATGACTTTTACACTTCATACAAGTATGCTTTCACTATGTATATAATGAGTTCTACTAACAAATTGATTTTTATTTAGCCTTACAAGGTAGAAAAATTGCGTTCTGGTGTTTTGGCTATCCTCGGGTTAAAAATAGAATAATATTATAATTTAGAATATATTCTATTTTCCTCTCAGAAAACTAGTACTTTCTAAATTTCTGGTTTCTTATTTTAAAACAAAACAAAAACAAATTGCAATAGGAACTACCAAATTGATATGTGAATGATATTTAAATACTAAACTAATATTTCAAAAAGAATGGTGCTAAAAATCCATTCCAGATGCATGGCAGTTTAAATGGGAAAAGTGAAACAATACTACTTTTAAAAGGAAATATAGGAGGATAACTTCATGTTCTTGGCACTTAATTAGGGCACAAAAAGCACCATAAAAGAAAGCATCAGAGGCCACTGAAGTAACACTGGGGAGAAATTAATTCCCTCCATCTGAGTGAAAAAGGTTGTGGGAATTAGAACAGAAAAAACCAGGATGGCCAGTTTCCCTCATCTTGGAAAGACAGGCCTTGAGGGGCGTCCCTGTGCAAACTCTGGGGTGAGGAAGTTCATGGTGGCAGCAATGGCTCCATCTTCCTCATCCCTTGGGGAGGGACCACCGGGTGACATTCCTCTGCATCTAGATGGTGACCCCAGAAAGTAATATAAGGAAGCTAAGGAAACTGAGGCTGATGAGTCAGGTGACTTGCCCCCAGTCGGGCCCATTTCCAATGGTAGTGGGCCAATTCGGGCCTTTGTAGCCCCAAAGGGACGTACCCTGTGCTCTGGATGGTGGCCTGGGGCTGTGTTGGTGACCTTGGCCCAGAAAGTCTTGAGCTTGGTTAGCCTGCGTTCTAGTCAGCTCCCTCCCTGTCTTTTCTGGGCCAGTACTTCTCTTTGGCCACATTTTCTTTCTATTTTACTTAACTCAGAGCAAGGGTCAACTGTTTGATTGAAATCTCAGAATGTAATTTAAATTCTTTTTTTTTTTTTTTTTTTTTGCGGCACCGGGGATTGAACTCACGACCTTGTGCTTGCCAGGCAGGCGCTTAGACCGCTGAGCTAGATCCCCAGCCCTTGTAATTTAAATTCTAAACAAAGCAGATATGTGTGCAAAGAAACTGTCCTCTTAACTTTCCTTGCTTGTAAGCCGGAGTCCCAAAGGAAGTTTCTTCAAGTTTAAAGATCCTGTGATACAACGGGAGGGTAGAAAACAATGCGAACATCCCCTCCCTTGAAGTTCAAGGTAATTCAAGATGCCGTAGCCATCAGAGAAAGGTGTCTTGGGACCTGGCTCTGACCCGTTATCCTTGACTCTATCCCCTCGCAGTGCCTAGTATGCTTTGTGTTGCAGGCAATTAACAGCTGTCAGGTTCATGGAGAACAAGATAATCACGCTCATTTTGGGGGCTCAGGCTATGAGCACTTGAGCGTATTATTATCAATTAAAAATCCTAACCGCCATCTGCTCAGGTTAGTGGCATGAAGAGAGTCAGGTGTTAATGCTTGGATATCACCATGTATTTTAGGCATCTGCTTTTTATATAGTTACCCCTGTGATTGAGACTCAAAAAGAAACTTCCAGGATGAATGTTCAAGCATTGTCAACATGATTTGGGGTGTGAAGAGACATGTGTAGCACAATATTTTTAATTGACACATAATGATTGTCCATCTAGTTATGGGGTAAGTGTGGCATTTCAATCCATGCATACAAAGAGTGATACTCAAACATTTATCATTTCTTGGACTGGGGAACATTCAAATTCCTCTCTGCTAGCAATTTCGAAATATATAATCAATTATTGCCAACCATAGCTTATGCTGTGGGAATGTTAGAAGTTATTTTCCTGTCTCCACTGCACCTCTGTACCCATTAACTGGCTTCCTTTCCCCACCCTCCTCCACCTCGGCTAACCAGTCTTTCACTCTGCTCCTGAGACCCTGACTCTTTTGGCTTCCGCATATAAATGTGGTCATGCCGTATTTGTCTTCCCTTGGTTTTGAATAGATTCTTTCATGTGTGAGCTCACACACATGTGTCTGTGTGTGCATATGTGCGCGTTTCAACCTTGACAACCTCAGGGATGTGGGCAGATTTCTGTGGAGGCTGCAATTTCTCTGCATACCCCCAGTGACAGATCAGAAATGGTTTCTCCTTTAGTCACCAAACCAATTGCTCTAAATATTTGCTGCTCAAAATGTGGCCCTTGGACGGCAGCAGCGGCATCCCCAGGAAGCCTGTTAAAAATGCAGTTCCAAGTCTCGACTCAGAGTTACCTATTCTCAGTGTATATTATGCTGAGGTGCTGGGGGATCTGACTGCCCTTGGGCATTTGGGAAGCCAAGAAGCACTGCTTTAGACCTTGAAGATGCTTTGTTTTGTTTGTTTGTTTTGCATCAGGAATCGAACTCAGGACCTCGAGTTTCCCAGGCAGGCACTTGTGCTGCTGAGCTATATTCCTGGCCCTAGACCTTGAACATGGATAGTCCTCTCTATCACCCTCTCCAAAGCAGGTTTCTGTGGTTAAACATGGCTAGAGGCTGAGTATTTAAAAACTTGTTTGACTCTCTAATGTTTGTTTGGCATGGCATCCACAGTCTGGGGTTGGTTAGTTATATGACTCATCACTTTACCAAGAGCTCTGGAAAGAAGAAAAGTTACAGACAAAGTGGATTTTAGTTACCTGAGGAGCAGGGGAAGCCTGCAGGGTCTGGCCGCATGTGGGGCTGGGTCCACAGGCCTCTGAGGAATTTTCTCTGAAGACAATTTTCTCTGCCCAGTGTGTCCCTTGCCTACCAGGGTGTCTTAGCAAAGTGTTTGGAACTGGGTTACAGCCCTTCCTTAGTCCCAATGGTTGCCTTTGTTTGCAACACTTTTTATTTGATAAAACAAGCAAGCAACAATTCTCCCAAAAAATCTGGATAAGAACTATGCAAAATCATGTCACAACAGTTTGACTTTTTCACATACGTGACTCGTGGACTGAAGGGCCAGGTAGTTTTTAGGGTGTGTATTTATCTCCTTATTCTCAGCTTAATCCTCTAGAGTTTTCTTAACATTTCCTCTTTGTCATTCTACTGTGAATTCACAGCGAGTGTCACCCTCCATGCCCTTTCCTCCCATACATCTACCCAGCAGCCATACTGGCCCCACCTTTGGCCCCTTCCACGGGCTTCATTTATGTCCTTGTCTCAGCCTGGGTTGTGAGGCCCTGCCTGGGGTATGGATTCCAATTCCATTTACTCACTGCGGGATAAAAGCTGGAGGCCAGTTTACTGGGATGAGGGAAAAGATTGGCTTGGTAACCCCCAAGACTGAGCTGATGGTGGAATAGTGTCCAGAAAGAAAGTCAAAGGATGCTTCTCTTGCAGTGGACAGGGGCTGTCTTCACAAAGGGATCCTGCAGTGAATCGTCCACACAATAAGGGCACCTTCCTGCCATGCAAATACAATTTGCTTAAAAGCCTGCATTTGCATCTCAGGACTTCTTAAAACAATGCACACACCCAACACACATAAAAATACATACACGGATGTCCAGATGTAGCAGACGGAGTGATGCCAGCGGCTGTCCATGCAAACCTCAGCCTACCAGTAGCTCAGCGCTCCTGTAACAGCCCGGCCAGGCTGCCCCTGGGTGGCAGATGCTCTTGTTTTCTGCACGTCACAGGAGATTCTGGGTCCTTCTGTCTCCTGGCGCTCTGCTGTTCTTTGGGATCTTGGAGGCCTCTGCATGCAGCTAGCAGGCAGAAGAAGAATGCTATGTGTAAGTGTGAGTGCCTGGGGGTAGCCTTAGTTCATGGAGAGAGAACTGAGCTCCTC
>RJWT010056542.1:0-10013 GCA_004365215.1 Cuniculus paca
GAGACATGAATTACTTTTCCTGGTTGTTGAGAAGCCGTGTGGATTTGTGAATGGCAGGCTCATCCCACAAGGAATCCTGGCCCTCACAGGGTCCACAGATGACCACTGCCAAGCACACTGCAGCTGGCCATGGGTACACTGGGAGACTTTCTAAAGGGAACCTTTCAGTGGGCAGGGGCGGATTTAGAATTCCCAAAGAACATCTACCAGTGATGTTCCCCAAACTAAACAATAGTGGCTTTTCTTAAAGTGTTAACGTTTTAATCATCTTTAAACTGAAAGAAACATGAGGTAACCTCCTTCTAGCACCTATCCCCGTGCCTCCCAGGAAGTACCAGTACAGTTTTCTTATGGGTAGATGTCCAGCCTATTTCCATGTGCAGGTATTTTAGCTCATCTATAAAGGTATAAAATAATATTTTCCTCGCCTGGCCTCAATACCTGATCCACTTCCCTAAACAAACACTTTTAAGAATTTCTCAAGTATTTAACCCAACATTTAACTCATGTTATGCTTTTTACTTACATTTACGTTTATGCTTTTTAAATTTTACACAGATGAAAACCTAACCTGCTGCTGTTTTCCTTTGGGGGAGCAGTTTGACACAGGATGTTGTTATGTAATGCAGGCTGGCCTTGAACTCTCTTATGTAACCCAGGATGGCCTTGAACTCATCATGATCCTCCTGCCTCAGCCTCTTGAGTGCTGGGATTACAGGTGTGTGACACCATGCCCAGCTTCCTTTTTTTATTTTTAACTTAAAGATTGTTTTAGTCACTTTTCTTGTCACTGGGGCAAAATAGCCAACACCCACAATTTAAAGGAGGGAGGGGGTTACTTTGGCGCATATTTCAGTCCATAGCCAGTTGGCTCCATGGCAGAGGAGAACTGAGAAAAGTTTGTGGCATGGTGGCTCAGAAGTAAAGACAGCATAACAGGAGAAAGCGAGAAGGGCGATAAACCCTTCCAGCCCACGCCCCAGTGGCCCATCTCTGACCAAACCCTGGGTCCCAACAGCAAGCCAACTCCTTGGCCCCCACAACCTTGTCACCTCCCCCAGAGGACCCACCAATGAGCACACGAAGGTTAGGGGGACATCCGGATATAAGCTACACAAAGATCTATTTGGAAACCTTCTCATTACACACAGACTGGGGAGAATCCCAGAGTGAATTCACAGAGCTGAGGAGTCACAAAGACCAGCTGGTCTGTAGGAAAGCAAGTTAGATGGTCCAGTTATGAGAAGAGTGAGAGTCCTACCACAAAAGTAGCTAACAGACTAGAAGAAAAACTGCATAGAATTCCATTGCACAGACATGTCCCTAATTTTTAATAACAGTCCCTTTTTCACAATCTTTTAGTTGCACTCCATTTGCTGCTATTAAAAATGTTGGTATAACTGAGGTAATATCCTTGGCGCAGGGATGCACGACCTCTGAGGCGATCTTTTCTGTGCAGGACATTCTAGTTTCTAGAAAATCTGTCCTTGAGTTGATTCAACATTCAGTGTCGTTTGAGTTCAAAGTATTGGTCATCATTTATAATTTGGGGCTCAGAAAAACTAAGAAACCTACAGAAACATCTTTTCAAGCTTATAAAACATTTCAAGTTAAATACTTCAAAATATAACATGCTACACTTGATAGATTTAACAAATAAAAAATATACAGCACCGGGAGTTGGGGGGAAGCACACTGAAAGAGAACTTGCTCAGCATACACGAGGCTCTGAGTTTGACTCCCAGTATGACAATAATAATAACAATAATAACAAAACCTAATGAACAAACAAGGAAGCACCAGGAAGCCTGATTAGATTTGAATTTTGGATAAGTAATGAATAACTTGTAATTATAAATTTGTTCCATGCAATACCTAGAATGGAATTATACTTAAGGAGCATGCATTGTTTATATGAAATTCAAATTGAACTGTGTAGCCTGTGTTTAGCTGGTAACCCTACTCCTCCACTTCTTCTTCAAGCAAAAAATGCCTACTTTCTGAGATTGTCTCCCTTTGTTTCTCCATCAGGTGGGGTCAGTTGGGCTTACATTTAAACCAGGACACAAGAGCTTCAAAGAGGCCCAGAAACGGTCACTGATTCTCCCTCCTCACTTAGCACTATGTCAGCCATTTCTACTCATCTTCTAATAATTGTACCCTAACACAGACCTAGGAGTTTTAAAAGTGGGTCACACATTTGGATTCTACCATACTGGATAGAAATGGGATCATTACCCAAAGAAAAGAGCTGGGACATCTCTGCTATCTGTTAATGTGTCACCCCAGAGAGCAGCTAGAAAGTCCTGCACTAATCAAAGTATCAAACTAGAATTTTTTCAAATTCAAATAATCTGCATACTACAATAATAATACAAAGCACAAATTTACTGGTCTTTTTTTTTTCCCTTAATGTATCCATTATACTTTTATTATTCAATACATACCTGAAGCTTCTTTTTTATATTTTATTTTTTGTAAGTATATCAAATTCCTGGCTTATTTTTAAACTTTTTAGTCGCCAAAGGAGGCAGGTTTCCATATAGCACATCATATTGCTGCTCAATTAATTATTCATCAACTGGATCGTGTGGGCCAGGGCACAGGTGATGGATCCATTTATTCTGACAATTTTAACTACCAGTTTGGATCAGCTGTGTTGCTAATCAGCTGAATTCAACCAGTTGTTAATGAGAGTAAACACAAACAGTTCATAGAACATAGATTTGGCTTCCGTTGTAACTCATGGAAAGAAATGACTAAGTAAGAGAATAATGAATGAAAGGGGAGACAGAAATGATGGAGTGAAAAAGGAAGAGACAGCTAAAAGCAGAGGGAAGGGGAAGGGTATGAATTACTCTCCCTGTTGTTTCTCCTCTCACGGAATCCTGGTCATTTCTATAGCCATACTCAAACATTACATTGTACTTCTTGTTCTCATTCAGTGGTATTTCCTGAAGGCTTTTCCATGCTAGCTCTTAGATATCCACATCACAGTTTTTACTACTGCGTCCAATGTCATTGTAAAAATATACTACATGTATTTAGTCCTCTCTTAAGGTTTTTATTTATTGCTGTTATAAACAATGTTTCAGTAACTATCCTCCTTCCTTCTTATGCACATCCAATGGGTTTTCATAAGTATAACCTCCAAAAAACAATAGAATTTCCTAGTCAAAGAAAACACACAATTTTAAATAGATCATCAATTTGGAAAAGGTCTGGAAGTTTTGCCTCAATGAGGTCGACTGATGTGATAGCTGAAAGGATGTTTATATTTATCTATAATGTTTCACATTATTTTTACCAGGCAGAATGTTTTCACTTACTAATTATGTCATGAAAATAATGTTTTTTTAAAAATGAAATTTTAGACATAAAATACATCAATGGCTTAAATAATGTTTGAGTGCCAAAGGGACCTGTGTTTGCCAGCTTTCCATCACTGTGATGAAATACCTGAGAAAATCAATTTAAAATGAGGAAATATTCCCTTGTATCATAGTTTCAGAGACTACAGTCCATGGTCTTGGCTCCCTTCTCTCTGGGCCTGTGGAAAGGAATGCGCGCTGGAGCAAAGATATTCACCTCATGCCAGCAAAGAAGTACAAAGAGAGAGAGAAGAAGGGGTCACAAATAACATATACCATCCAAAGGCAAGCCCCTTGTGACTATGTCCTCCAACCAGGCCCTACTTTCTAAACTTTCCACCGCCTCCCAGTGGTCCACTAAACTATGGATAATGCATTAGTGGTTGTATATCTAATTTCCATTGATGTGTATCTAACTTCATGATCTGATCACTTCCTAAAAGCCTCACTGCTAAACACTTCTGCATTGGGGTCCAAGTCTTCAACACATGAGTTTAGGGGGACAGTTAAGGTTCAAACCATAAAACGATCTAATAAACCTGCATATCACATCAAGGGCCCCAGTGAGGGGTGAGATAGCGGTCTTGCTGAGAGAAGACTGAGCTTGCTGGATGCCTTGTATGCACACACATGAGCACACATTCATGCGTGCACACATTCACACACACACACACACACACACGCACAGCTGGCTAATAGAAGTCCATAAATAAGCCAAACATTTGGTCTTTCCATTCAAATCTGGTACAAGTGTTCTGCAGAGAGTTGGGGTTTCAAAGACACCCACCAAACAATTCCTTCCCTATTCTATTTCTGAATAATTTAAACAAAAACAGTAAAATAAAGACTGAAAAATCTTAGTTAAACTGACTTTAGTACATAAGAGGGTGTGGACTCTATCTGTGAATAGAGGCACTTGCCAATACTGAATCTCAGAATTGGACAATCACAGGGTCACTGGTCCAGAGAAGGCTCAGTCCAGTATCCTGCCCCACTAGCTAGGCTCCAAGCAGGATCTAGCGGCACACTCATACTAGGATAATTCAAAAAGACTCAACAAAAAGTATGGACGGGTGGGGAAAGCACTCTGAGTTGAAGGACAGCATGTGTCATAAATCCAACTCCCAGGGAACGGGTTCAGAGACAGAGATGTGCAGGCAGGAGGTTTATTAGCCAGTATCTTCAAGGTCAATACCTATGGAGGAATGAAAAACAGATTGGGTGAAGGAAGGTATGAATGGCAATGAAACTGTGACAGAGACCTCAGTCAATCCCACATGAATCCCACAGAGACCTCAGTCAGTCCATGTTCTTCCCACATGAAATGGGAAGAACAACTGTCTTGCTAGATGCAGGAGAGTTGGGTGTTTGCACTTCTGTAGTGATCACACACCAGAGGTCCTGATAGTCCTGGGGTGTGGAGCGCAACCTCAGTGCCTACAGGTGGCTCCTTGCAGAGGCAGTTCCTGTAGAAGAACCAGGTACACAACACAAGTCACCCACACTTCAGGCCTGGAGAGGGTCTGGGCAGTGCCCCATAGCAGCCAGTAGGGCTCGGCCCTGGGCTACTCGGACTCACTTTCTTCACCTGGTGAAACCTGGTAGTAGCCCCTCTAATAGCCTGGCTGCCCTACTGCCCTAGGCAAACTCACAAGAGGAAAGCAGGTGACGTGAGTGACAGCCCTGGTTTCATCTGAAGCTGGTTTCAAAGTAACTGATGCACATCAGCTCTCTTCTTTATCACTCATTCTGGACTCCCTGAACCCTCAGCTAGTTCCTCTACTGGTCTAGGCAGCTTACCCACTGGGGTCACTCTGACCTTCATTAAAAATATATGAGTCCTTCCCGGGGCATGACCGCTGAACTGTCCATTTATTGTTAAAACTGACTAAGGAAGTTTTGAGAGTACCCTCAAAACGGCCCTACCATCTCCTGATTATCAGGGCCCAATACTCTTGCCAGGATGGAGACTTCCCCTCACCTGATAGTTTGCCAGAAAGGTCAACCAGAAGACGCAGCTTTTAAAGCTTAGTGGGACCCTTGCGGACTCTCCTGGTTGAAATGTTCTCCATCCAGAAACCAAGACCTCTAAACCTTCAGAGTCTAGAATGTAGGAGGACACTGACATCAGCCCAGCAAGTGGTTACGAGCTCCAATGTGCAGTGCATCTCTATGACGGATGCTTTCTGCTGTATTTACCACATAGTGTGTCATTAATCATGTTGCCACTCACAGGTGCCTCCACGGGATGCCTCTTCCCCAGACCTCTTTCTCCTGAGGATTTGACCTTCCTATCTTTCTCCTTCCAGGTCCTGATCAACCGGACAAGCCATTTATAACTAACCATTGGGCTACATGTGTTTTTCTTGTGGGTGATTTCTTTTTTGCACAGAGAGAATATATATACCTCTCTGTCTTCCAGCAAAAATTATCTCCACTCTTTCAGTTACCCAGAAAGGAACTACTAATGTAGGTTATTTTCAGTTTTTAACCATCTAAAGTCAATTCATCTGTTAAAAAAGTTTGGCTTTTACCTTCTTCATCAGCGGCCACGGGGGCCCTTTCCCTGCTCACACAGAACAAGAGTGGTGGGTCGATGGGTCTGTGTATCTGCTCATGTGGTTTCCTGGGCCCTTGACACTGCTGTCCCCCCAGTAACAGATTTAGCTGTTTCATCCTACTGTGAACTGTTAACAGTATTCATCTTATGATTTGGTGGGTCTGACATAGATCTCAGAGGTCAGCCTCCAGGAACCAGGAGTAGGGTTGAAAAGGATGGAAAGTGGAGGTGGATCTAAAAGCAAACCGAAGATATTTGGGATGCCCCCAGATCCTGTGCAGCACAGGGGCAGAGCCCTGGAGAACAGTAGAACTAGTGTTCCCCTTAGGTAGTTCATTCCAATTACCCTCCCCAAACTACCACATTGGTGAAAGATCTCTCCCTCCCAGGAACAGAATAAGTAAAGGGGCACATAGAGGTCAGAGATGTGCTTAAGGAAAATTCCTCCCAGTGGAAACCCAGAGTGGAACCAAGAATTTCTGCTCTACTAAACAGGCAGAGCTCGATTCTTCAGGCCCAGGAGGACTAAGTGCCACCTCGCGGGGGAAGGTCTCATTAAGAAATTGTATGTCTCAGTGCTGTTCAACTCCAGAGCTGTCCAACAGAACATTCTGCGAGGATGAGAATGTTCTAGAAGCCTGCACTGTTCACTGTAAGAGCACAAACTAGTACCAGTAGCCACTGGTTATGTGTGATTACTGAGTATTCTATATGTGACTGATAAGACAGAGGTTGTGAGTTGACTTTATTTTAATTAGTTTAAATACCCACATATGGCTAGTAGCTACAGATCTGGACAGCATAGAGGCTAGGGAATGTATAGGCCTTGACCCTGGAAAAAAATACTAACAGGGGCTCAATCACATTAGTTTCCATGGAGGTAATGAAGACACCTGACACTTTTGCTCCAGCCTCTTGAACCTTATGGAGCAGAGGTCTTGTGCTAAGGGATGGAATAGGCTTTGGAGTCACTGAAACCCAGCCAATACTCAACAGCTGTCTTGTTTCAGGCAGCCTCCTACACTTTCTGAGATCCAACTTCCTCGTTTGTGACATCAGACTAATACTTACTTTATAGAATTGTTTTAGATGCTGCGTTAATGAAAGGGTAAGGTATCTGGTCCACGGTGGTCATTACAACGCTTCCTGATTCCATCCACCAGGCTTAACGTCCTAAGCTCAGCTCTCTCCTACTCCCCTTCTGCTTTTTCCTTAGGTAATACCCAGACTATAAACCTAGCTCTTTAGTCTGAGTTTGCTATCCCACTGTAGGTAAGAGAAGTAAACAGGGCTCCCTGGCTTACATAGTCACATACTGACCTCAGAGAATTGGAAGTATGAATAATTTAGAGAGTACAAAAAAGAGAATACCTCTGTTACTGTTGTGGGGAGAAAAGAATGGAATTTATTCTATAAGCTCATAAACATGACATTTCCTCCCGCCACCATCTCTAACCCTAACAACAAAATTACCTAGTAAAAATCAGCAGCCCCGCTGCAACAGTGGAAGTGAGAGTCTCACTTTTTTTTGTGTTTTTGTTTTTTTTCTTTTTTGCTGCCAGGCCCTAGGAGTAAAAGTCTCAGATGAGAGGCTGAATTTCTCAGGCAAAGGCCCCTGTCTGGGAATTACGTAATTCCCACAAGGCAAACAGCCAGAAGCCAAATTTGGCAACTCACCAGAGTTTGCCTAGGGCAGACTTCTGCATTTGTTTGGCTCTGGCAAGTTGCTTTTGTTTTGGTTTGGGGTGTCTTGAGGGATGTTTTGAGCCGTGCAAGTATTCTCAGGTCTGGCTTTTCACCCGGTTGGTCCGTGGGGGAGGAGAGAGCTTCCTTTGTTTGTGGAGCTCAGTAATGACTTGTTATTTCCGTGGTAGGAGGTATTAGGATGTTTAGAGGTTCAAATTTTAATCTAGCTCCATGATGAGGCCTTCTGATGAATTTATGCTTTAATTTTTTATCCACATCTCAGCAACAGACATCATATAAATAGATGAATACATAAATAAAATTCATGAACTTGGCCTTGGGATTTGAAGCTGAGGAGCCTTGCTGAGTTTCAAGGATGAGTCCTAACATCAGAGCCTCTCATCTTGTTATTTATTATTTCCTATGCAAAACCTTGTAATGAAGAAGCCAAGTAGGTCAATCCCAGCGGCACTGAAACAGAAGCAGTGAAAGAGGTTAAAAAGCCCATGGTGTCCATCGTACCCTTGCCGTTTTCATTCGGTGGTAATACTGCCCCTCTGATTTCTGTGGGTGGACCGAGTCTTCCGTCCTCGTCCAAGCAACTGTAATAAGTCAGTTTTCCTGCATGCCCTCCACAGAAAAGGGCAGTGTGCAATTGCAATAACTCAAAGTTCTTCTTTACCCACGGTCTGATGTTATTGTTATATCACTTTCTGCTTTACTTGGGGTTTTGTTTTCCTGCGAGAAATAATCAAATGACATCAGCTAGTTTTCTCTGAATTCCTAAAAGTTACTTTACTCCCTTCTAAGGGAAAAAACAACCCATGTTTGCCCAGAATACAGCAGTATTTCTATGACCTTCATTTAAATCACCCTATCAGTTTGGAAACCTTTTTGGAAAGAAGAAAAAAAAAAAAAAGGTTTTGGCAATTTGCCATCTGAAAATGAGCTGACGTCATATCCACAGAGAGAAGGAAAAAAATGAAAGTAGTCGCAGTCCCAGTGTTTTCAAAGACACGTATGCTAAAAGAAGGCATAGGGCAAGCAAAAAGAAAAGAAATTATGTCCTCAGTGCCTAGGCGTTTTCCTCTTCGAGGTTTCGGAGAGGAGCTGACATTTAGAAACAGTCACCTAATGGAACTTGAGTCTGAGCAGAGCTGGCCTGAGGTCCCTGATGCGCTCCTGGGCGGAAAGGAGGCGTCATGCGGGCCCCTGTTCCGAGGACAGCAGGTGGGAAGACCCGGCACCTGCCTTGGCAGTAACTGTGCACACCCTCTCCTTGCCGCCTTCCCAATCTGCATTCGGGGGGTCCCTGGAGAAGAAACCTGCTCCCCACAGATGCCCAGAAGGAAGTGCATAAGGACCTCCTCCACCACGGGCTCAGGGCGACCGCGTCCGTCTGTCAGGCAGGGGGAACTGAGAGCTTCCCGTCCTAGGAAAAGAAGGCGCCGCCGCCACAGCTCTTGGCGCGCACCCCCTGTCCCCATCCCTGCAACATCCGAGCAGTCAATGGGCACCTTTCACTGGGTGTCCTCATGCTGAACACTTCTGCGAGATCGTTTTTACCCTCCAGTTGTCACTTCAGACTGAAAAAAGTCCTCAAAGCAGAAAAAAGAGAAATAGGGCAGGTGGCTTAGGAGCAGTTGCCTTGCTGAGCAGCTGGATATCCCATCCGGAGTGCTCCTGTGCTCGGGAAACACTCAGCATACGGCCCCTGCCCTCGAGCAAGCACCGGGCTGCCCCGTCTCCCATGGGCGGCTCCCGGTCTGGAGAGCTCAGGACAGAGCGGCACATGGGACCGAGGGACGTGGCCTCATGGAACGGTCCCCGGCAGTCAGGTGACTCCTCCCAGAAGTGCAATCCTTAGCTCTTCGCTTAACTCTTTCAACCTCATTCTTCATCCAGCTCCTGTGGATACCGATGTCTAGCTCACAGAGCTGTTAGGAAGCTCAAGCTAGATAATACAGAAAAGGCTGCTAGTCTGGCATGTGGGAGGGCCTCAGTGGACAGCAGTGCTTTTCCTTGCTCATTCTCTCTCTCTCTCTCTCTCTCTCTCTCTCTCTCTCTCTCTCTCACACACACACACACACACACACACACACACACACGAGGGAAGTAGGAGTAAACATATCTAGTTGTATACACAAGTCATCGGAGCTTCCTGGGCCACAGTATTCTCTATAAAACAAGGAGAGTTGCGTGACTTTGGAGATTCGATGAAAAATGCACTGTTCCATGACCAAGAAAAACAAAAGAAGTAAGGAAAAAATGACAGTCCTCAAAGCAGGATGGAGGAGGATCTCAGTGAGTAGAATTCCTAGAGGACTAAGAAAACGGCCCTGTAGAGGATCACAGGACTCCTTGGGATTCCCTCAAATCCCTGAGACCCGGAGGAT
>RJWT010056543.1:0-10021 GCA_004365215.1 Cuniculus paca
AAACATAACCAGCAATTATCTGGCTCAGAATGTCAAGGGTGCACTATCAAGAAAACCTAGAAAAGATACTAGCTTCCACCAGAGACCTGAGCCCAAATCCATAGATGTCCTTGGGCTCCCTGAAGGCACAATATTAATTCAGGACTTTGACTTGGGGCTGGACTTTTCTTAGCTTCCATTTGTCATTATTTATCTAGAAAGAAGATGTGGATCAACCAAGGCACCTGCAGAGAAAGGCTTACACATGGATCACACAGTCAGCCAGCCTCCTGTTCCAGCTGGGCTTAAAGGACTGATGTTGAATAAATACTGAGACCCAACTTAAGTCCTGACTTCTTCAGAAATTGGTCACTGCTTTAACAGTAACATATGGAAGAACAAATGTTCAGTTCTGGGCTGCCTGATTAGATTTATTCCATACGGATTCCCCAGGTGGTCTCCTGTCTTCACTGAAGAATTCAAAACCAGACCATTTAGTTGATAAAATTGAATCTTCACGAGTTAACAGAGCGGAACCAGCTACTGGTGCAGACTGTAGCACACAGGCTCTTGTGGAAGCCAGGTTGGCGGGGCCAAATATTTTCTTTACAGTTGATTTCGATGCAATTCAGCGGTTGATGGTGTGTGGAGGCAGAATGCCTCCTGAGGATCCAGTCCCCTCCTGTTTATGTGGCCTGTGCCTCAAAGGGCACACATAATTTCTTTTCTCCATAAAGTGAATCTGGGCATTTTATGGCTGAAAAGGGAGTGATTCCATTTGAATTAATCAAGAGGCTGAAGGCGAAGGTGCATGATGGAGCTTTTAAGGACATTCTTCCCTGACTGACAAGGTCCCGTGGCCACCCCCTGAGAAGCTTCAGTAACAGGACATTTCTTGACATCACTCAAGGGAGGCCTGTTATCTTAGCTACACACACAGAAACTGTTTTTTTTTTTTTGATGCGTCGGTTTAATGAGTAGCTATGCTAATTCTTAAAGTTGAATGCATTTGTTACCTATAACCCTGTAACATTCCTTTTCCCTTGTGAAATAAGAAGAAAACAGTAATATTATCAAGGGGAAAACATACCTTTCAGCCACTTTGGACATTTTCAAACAGTGTCTGTCAATCTGTGCATTCAAAAATGTTATCTGGGGGAAAGAGAGAACAAAGATGTAGAGAACAGAAGAGAATTTTTTTCCTCCTTCAACCTGTGAACCCTAATCCTTTATTCTCAAAAAAATCTCAAAACTGCTTGTGGCAAGACTTTTCCTAGCCTCAGGATTTGTACCCCAGCAACCACTTTGCCCCTTTAGAATTACTTACTGCACTTAAGACGCATACTCTACAATTTAGCCTATGTTACCTATTATATTTGTCTGTTCTTTGTCATAACTTAAGTCTTGATTCCCAAAAGTCATTTCCTAAACTTAAATGCAGCATATATACTACAAAGCTTGGCAACAGCACGGACAGCTAATGCACGTACCATAAAAATCTGTTTTGACAAAAGCCCCAGTGACCATTCCTCTACCCACCTTTCACAAGTATATCACAAACACTTGGCATGTTCCATTAGAATCATCAAATAGCTATTTTGCATATCTGTTTCCTCTCCCCTCTCTAGTAATAAACTTGTCAAGAAAAGACACCTAAAAGTTTCTTCCTTTGTCCATCTCCCATCAGAGACCAGTAAAGCAAAACATGAAGAGCTGGCCCTAACGTTGCCTTAGTGCTAATGAATAGCAGAAGCAGCAATGTAATTATTCTTCGTTGGGTTCCTCAGCCTGAAAGAAAATAACATTCCACCATACAATGCTGAAATGGCATTGGGATGGGGTTTTCTTTATTTAAACTTTGCTTTTTTGTGTGTGGGGGGAAGAGCCTCACTATGTAGTTCAGGCTGGCCTAGATCATGATCCTCTTGCCTCGGCCTCCCAGTACTGATATTAGGATTACAGGGATAAGCCACACTATTGGCTCTTAAGCTTTCCTTTGGAATCTCAGCAGTTGGGTGTGTGGTGTGGAGCTAGTGAACTCCGGAAGTGTGTTACAATTTGAATGACCGCCCATAGACATGTGCTCCTCTGTCTCCAGCTCCCACAGTAGTCAGGGGGAAGCTCACTGATACCCTTCTTCATAGCAGTCATGGTAGTCACCTGTTTCCGGATGTCCTCTTTTGTAGTTTTCCTGATGGGCTGGCTGGGTATGTGCACAGGGCTCTGCGACTGGGACTCTTCAGTTACACCATACACTGACTAGAAGAACAAGCAAGAATATAAGCTATGTATCCTCAGAGTGGAGGTATGACTCAGAGGGCAGCTAGTCTTATCTCTCAACTGATTCTTTGAATCTCATCTGTGATGTCCAGGATATGAGTGATTGGTCTTGAATTTTTTTTACTAGTACATGCATGCAGTACCTAGTGTTTTCATTCCTTGTGTAGAGTTTGCACATGTACTTAACACATCTTAATGCCTTTTTTCATCCCTTTCTCCCCTATTCCCCTTCCATCTCTTGATTCCCTTCTTATTTGGGAAAGATCTACCACTCTACTTCCTATTATCTGTCTTTTATTTTGGTCTTTATTTATAAGTTGGGTTTTTCATATAAGAGAAGGCATACACTATTTAAACTTGTGTGTTTGAGATTTATTTCAGTGAATATTATGGTCTCTGTCCCACCTACAACATCGATGGTCCAGAAGTGTGTTTCACTGGTATGATCATTTGGCCTCTATCTTTATCCCTTCCCTGGGATTAGAAGATATCATGCAACATATCGAGGCCTTAACTAACTATACTCAGCGAGCCCTAAATGACACTGCTGCTGGTCTCTCTATCCTAAATGAAGAAGTAAAATTAATGAGACAGGCTGTCTTCCAAAATAGGATGGCATTGGATGTTCTAACAGCAGCACAGGGTGGTACTTGTGCAATTGTAAAAACTGAATGCTGTGTGTACATTCCTGATCCTTCTGCTAATATCTCAATAGCTGTTCAAGATATTATACAACAAATTAATGACATGTCAGATTCTAAAGTTCCCTGGACCCTATCCTTTTCCTCCTTATGGGAAGCAATTACCAGCTCCTCTTGGTGGAAATCTTTTTTAACTATACTCATAATTATTCTGTTGATTTTATTATTTGGGCCATGTGTACTTAATTGCTTTTTTGGCTTTGTCTCTTCCAGACTTAGAGCTGTATGCCCATCCAAGATGAAACCATCTGGTGTCTATCAAGGGCCTTTAGATAGACTCTCTGTAGAATATCTCTGACTGCCAATCAACAAGTACGACCCCTTTCACCCTGAAGAAGCCAGAGGGGTCATCGCCCAATTTTCCCTCACGGCAGTTCGGGATACTTCTTCAGAGGGGCGAATGTTATAGGCAGCTGAATTAGTTAGAAATATAGGCAGTCAGATAGGGGCAGGCCCTTGAGAAAGTGGACACAGAGGATCAGATGTCTTGTGGCCTTGAAGGAGACAGACACCTCCTGCTATAAGCCAGATCTCAAGACAAGGCAAAACAAATACAACCACACCCTAAGTAGAAACATCAGGGATTAATATTCTAAATAGGTATTATCTTGACCATCCCAATCCCTTATAGGAAGAGTCACTGATCCCTAAGAATGCTCGCTTGCTATGTGACTCGCTTCCCTATTCGTCCCTGATTTGGTCAATTTTACCTGAACAATTAATCTTATTGGTTGACCATAGTTCTGTCCCACCTCATGCCTGTTTACTTTATGAGTTCCCAGGTTTTCCCCATTTTGGACCCACCTCACCTTGTGGTTTTACTCTATAAAAGTCTCTCAAAAAGCCAGAGTCTTTGGCAACCCACTTGGGACCCCCTCTGTCTCTCTCTTGGACAGAAGTTTTCTTTCTCTCAATAAATATATCCTGCTCACACACACACAAAAGATATTATGCTCTCAAGGTACATCCATTTTCCTACAAATGAATCAAGTTTATCCTTCTTTATAGAAGAGTAGTACTCCATTGTGTATAAATACCATATTTTCATTATCCATTTATCGATGGACATGTAGGTTACTTCCAAGATTTTGCTATTATAAATTTTGAAACTATGCCAATTGAGACATCTCATCCCAAACAACTGTTAGAAAAAAATTCCTTCCTTTTATTGAGAGGAAATTGTCTTCTTGTAAATCATTGCTTCTTCAAATATAGTCCATAGACCGTGAATCATCGAGGGTCCTTGGTAAAATGCATATCACTGAACCCAGCCCTCGACTCACAGAATCAGAAACTTTAGGAGTGGGTTTGAGATCCTGCACTTTTATCAAATGTCCCATGTGATTCTTTCCCAAAAGACATTCAAGGACTTCAAATTCTAATAATTATGTATAAAAGATTCCTTTTATATTTTCTCCTGGTCAGCAGGTGACGGGCCTATCTGGTACACAATTGGAACATCAGGGCTTTGGGTGTTCCTTTTTAAGTTAAATGGATTTCTGGACTCAGCTATGACTCCTTTTTCAACTGTTCCTAGTGTTAGGAACAGACTAAAGATAATCTTTGCTTTGGGAAAGAAACAAAGCCTTTAAGGATGTGAAGGGTGTAGCTGAAATCAATACCATCAAGGTGGGCTCAAAGTATACATGCTGCCATCAAATTCTGGACTATTAGACTTAGGAGTCCATAAAGATAAACTGAGGATGTTCAAGACTGGTAAGGTAAAATATAGCACAGGGGCATTTTACATTAGTGATGAACAAAATACATAGATTCAAGAAATATCTTTCTGTCTCTCTCCCCACATCCTCCAGCTTATGTGCATGTTTATAAATCATTCCTAATTTGAAGACCTGAAGTCTAAAATCCTCCAAACTCTGAAGCTTTTTGAGTGCCAGTATGACACCACAAATGGAAAATTCCACACTTGACTTCATGGACAGATTGTGATCAAAACACAGGCTCACCAAAAAAAAAAAAAACTGTGTAGAATTACTTTCAGGCTATGTGTATATGTACATATAAAACATAAACAAATTTTATATTCACACCATTTAGACTGGTCCCTTTCCAAAGATATTTTATAATTTATATGCAAATATCCCAAAACCCAAAAAATTCCAAAATCTGAAACATTTCTAGGACCAAGCATTTGAGATAAAGGATACTCAATCTCCAACCTGCACCCCCGTATGTGTGTGTGTGGAGGGGGAGAAAATTGGTTATTAGAGGATGCGAGGATGCTTGGGGACACACTTGTTTTGAAATTAACACGGAGCATGGCCGCGTCCTTTCACAGCACGGTGTGGTTCTCGCTGTGGTGGTGAGGGTGGAGGTGCGGGTGGGTAGTGGGGCAGTGTGAGTGTGGTACTCGTGGGCATGCTGTGGCCACTACTTTTTTCAGTAAAGAAGACACAAATGATTGTTGGGTCATTGACAGTTGGGCAAGACGTTGATCTAAGTTCAGGCAATCTAGCTCTATTAAAAGTCTTGCATTTGCTTCTAAGTACCAAACTCACTGTCACCTGGGGGCCTTCCCAGTTTTTGTTCCTTTAGTTTCCTCTTTTCACAGCTACCTCCCTAGAGCCAACTGCTATACCCTTCATTTTACTTGATTTGCCTTCAAGAAGCCCCATCTGGCTTGTCCGCCCCTCCTGGGGGCTCTGAAACCATCGTGTGTTTCCCCAGTGTAGCACCTGCGCCCTTGTTGCCTGTTGGTTGCTTCATTGCCCGCTGGACTGTGGGATCTGTTAGGACCTGGCACCGAGTCCTAGCTCACTTGATAGATATTTAGGATTTATGAATAAAATGATTTCAAAAGATAAAATATAGCAGAATTACAAATAACAAATTACAATCTGAAAAGTACCAGAAATGGCAAGGCAATTCCCACCAAGAATTTTTAAGTCAGCTAAAATAGCGAACCTTTTTAACCTTTTGTGGATTCTTCAAACGTCGACATTTTCTGATATCCATTTCAGTTGTGTTCACACAGCCTGGCTGAGAGAGAAAAAAAACCAAAAAACAAAAACAAAAAAAAAAACTGCATAAATTACTAAGTGTAAATTACTCTCCCAATTTAGCTCAAGTGACACCACCAGAACCACTCTTTATCTTTCTCATTACAGATAATGTATGATGTTTTCGATTTTGTTGTAATAGGGGTTCCTCCAAGGAGTTCTTACAGGAAATACAAAAGCTGTCCATACTATAAAGATGATGCAAAGCAGTGTCGTGTAAATTTCTAAACTTATTCACATGGCGAGATTGCTTCAGTCACTGTCTTTGTATTTCTTACATCTAACCATCTGAAAAGATCCCAATATTAGGATGGACAGTTATTTTTGTTTTTTCTTTTAGTTTTTAAGAAGACTGAAATAGTCTGCTCACTTTTAGTTCCATTTGATGAGGGAAAGACAAGATTCCTTCTAGTAATATGAAATTAGAAATACTGTCAAACCTCATTATTCACAGACTTCCTACTGGTGACTCCACCAACTTTCAAAAGCTTATTTGTAACCTTGAAATCAATATTGGCAGCAATATAATGGCTGTCTGCAGATGTGCACGGATTACAAACAGTTTTGGGTTGTCCAGGTGCATGAGCCCAGCTGAGGCTGAGCAAGGTGGCACTCTACCTCTTGTTTCGGGTCTCATACTGTAAGTCAGTTTATGTAGGACTTGTATAGTACCCAGTTTTCTGCAAATTTGTCCTGTGTGTTGGTGATGCGCTGCTTACAATGGCCCCCAAGCAGAATGCTGAAGTGGTGTTTAGTGTTGCTAAGAGCGAGAAGACTGTGATGTGTCCTAAGGAGAAAATATGTGTGTTAGATAATCTTCACTGAGGCATGAGTTATAGTGTTGTTGGCTGTGAGTTCAATGTCAATGATCAATGGCACATATTAACTGAGGTGTCTTTCTACAAAAGGTGTCTTTGTACAAAAACATACGTTAAATGGAGTTCTGTATCGATTAATTGATAAAGATGTGTGGCCAAAGGCTCATAGGAACCCAGACCTTCATTTCCCACAGAAGCAATGCTCCCAAAGACTATAGAATATAACTGCTGTGAACAATGAGAACTAACTGTATTCAAAAGAGAATATTTTAAAATTTAGAGTTGGATAACAGTGGAAATGGAAAGTGTTCATTTGAGGAGAATGTGAAATTTTGGTGCCTGAAGTTCCTTTGTGGAATTCCCATTGCTCCCCTATTTGTGTTTCCATATTTTTGTAGGTGGATAATTTTTAAAGGGCGAAACTGACATACACACTCTGGAAAATCTACTGATATTCTATGAATGAATGGCAAAACCAATTTTGCAAAGCCTCACAGTTTTCTTAAAAATAATATACTTGGTCACTAGAGACAGGCTTTTCTTTGAAGAGAAGCATAAAGGAAAATTAAAATAATAGAAAGCACCCCAGAGAATCAAGCAGAGCTTCCTCACCACTGGCCTGTGGACATCCCAAAAGGCCCGTTCTTGACTATCCAAAATTTTCCTTTCTGTCTTGTCCTTTTTTCGATCAATTCTGAAAAAGCAAAGAGATTAAATAAGAGGTTTGTATTGTCTTTCCCTCCTCTGGCCTTTGCCCCAGCTCTCTGCTCCCATTTCTAGGAGCCACACTGCACACGAGACTTTAGACACCTGTGTGGTCCCTGGTTTCTGCAAGTGTCCACTTCCTTCCAGGCGGCCTCAGACTTTGTAAACCTGGTAAGAACTTGATGTAGGCCAGAGTATAGATTGCCATAGGTGTGCAGCAGACACAGTGGGCATGGGAAAGAACAAGAATGAAACTGCCGTGGGAGGCAGGAAGATCAGGATTATTGAGAATTGAGTTAACCCACTGACGTGTCCCTCCCTTTAGAGTGAATGAATACTGCACACACAAACTGATAAGAAGGAACATAACCCCCTGCTTGCCAGTTTTCCATCTTAAATTTGAAAGTCTGCTTTACATTCAGTTTAGTAGAAATGTCTTTAAAATGCTGCAATTATGTGTTTTAAAAGTCACTTAAGCCATCTGGCTTACTAAAGGCAGAGTAATGGTCTTAGCATATGTCAAGATCAAGAAGGCAAACGTCACCAGTCTTAGCTGCAGGAGGCACAAATGCGAAAAAGAAATTACAGGTGACAAAGACAGCTTCCTTATGTTCCTATCAGCAGCCAAGATAAGAGGTTCTTTCTTTTTATTTTATTTTTTTAAAGACCGTATTACTTCATATTATCTAAGCAAAAAGCAACTCAGATTAATTGCCATGTAACTTCAGGTTCTCAGCTCTCTTGGGAACACTTCAGTTTACTGGACTAAACTAAACCCATAATCATCCCCTGATTTTTGTGATAATTACTGTGTATGTAAATGGCCCACAATTATAATGTAATCACAGAGTTAATCATAAAAGCTAATGGAGAAATACCATACATGTACAAAGTGACGATTTCCTTTCTCTTTATAATATGATGCTGCTTGATTCTTCAAGCACAAATTTGTGCTTCTCTTTGCTTTCCAGTGACTTGGGAGTACACAGGAAGCTTTCTCCCTTAGAGAATGGGAGAATTCTCCATCCGAATCTCAGCCTTTTCCTCTCTGCTTTCCCTCCTTCCATTGTCTACTTCCTCTGATGCCTCCTGCTGCAGCTCAGCCCCCAGGGCCTGGTGCCACATCCTTGGGGGAGTTTTAGTGGGACCAGGGCGATGAGTAGGTGGCTGATGTGGGTAGAAAAAGGCAGAAACTGTACAGGGACAGCGGCAGTAATGAAAGCACGCACACCACTAGACAGATGAGCTCAGATCATTTCCGATGAGGATCATAGGTATAATTCATCCTTACGCACACAGCCTGAGACCTGGCTCTAAAGTGATAAGCAATGACACTCTTGGGCTAGTCTGAAGCCCCATGGGAGGCTACGCACATGCAAGGTGCCCAGAGAATAGGTACTTGTATTTTTCTTGATTGGCATCCCTTTCCCACCTTTCCTGTGTCCCACTTTTCCTTTTAACATTGCTGGCTAAACAGATACAATCATTGGAAAGGTCAAGGGTGATCTCAATCAGAGCAATTCCATACCCCAGAATTAAGTGAACCTGGTTGACAATCATTGATTATGTCCTGGGGCACATCTGTTCCCTACTCCTCATGTTTCTTAGAGAGGAAGAAATTTCCATTATATATTCTAGAAGGAAAAATCCTTTCAATTTTTCCCTCCTTTATTGCTTGTACTTTGGAGAGGAAAAATGACTTAACTTATTGGTATATTTGAAAGGAAAAATAGAGAAAGTTTAGGCTAGTCCTTTGGGGTCCCCTGTCTAGGGTATCCATTCTCTATATTCAGTAAAGTTAAAGAAATCAGCTGTGCCCTGGAAGAGGAGGACTACAGATACATATCTCTGCCTGAGAAGGACAAGTTTAATTTGGATTTTGGCCATAGATCCAAGCCATGCCCTACAGCCTAGGTTTCAAAGAATGGATTCTAAATGTCTGACTTCTGTGGCTTATTTTTCAATTGGTTCCAAACTCCTTCTTAAGTGGGAAGAAGGAGCCAAGGGCCTTGTTCTCTCTAAAACTCCTACATATTTTTCTATGAAGATGAAATCTTCAGCCCTAAAAGCAACCTGGGTCTGATGTTTTCCAATCACTTAGCAAGAAGAATAATTGGAAATCCCTTGAACAGAGAGGTACACCTTCCTACAAGCAAAATGCTTCATTTGGGAGGATCCCTCTTGACTGCTGAAGCACGTGCTTTTGATTATTTTAGAGTGACATTAGTGCCAAAGATAAAACTTACGCATACTAGTGTTACTCTGTACCTGGTTGTTTAGAGACACTAGTGCCAACTAGAATCCTCACTTGGACAACCCCACCCTCACTCCATCTCCAAATTCCAGAGCTGTTTCCTCTTTGCAAGGGTCTCTGTTAAGTTCACCTACTTGACTTGTGCTTCTGCTTGCATAAAGATGAATTCCCACTTTCTTGCAAAGGCCCTCTGGAGTCTTGCTAAGTTTTCCTAGTGAGAAATGAAAACCAACAAGAAGGAATTAATCATCATAAGTTAATACT
>RJWT010056544.1:0-10020 GCA_004365215.1 Cuniculus paca
GTAGCTTGCCCATCAACTGCAGAATGGATAAGAAAGATATGGCATTTCTATACAATGGAGGACTACTCAGATATAAAGAAAGATAACCTCAAGACTCTTGTAAGTAAATGGATACAGCTCGAGATCATGCTATGGGTGAAATGGTTCAGAATCATGTGGGTGAACATCATGTTGTCTCCCTAGTATAAAAAACTAAAGCAGCTAGTGGGATCCAAAATACATCATAGATGTTGTGAAGGTGAAAGGGAGGAGATGTCTACAGGGGGAAGGCAGCGGTCACTATTAATCTATTATCTTGTTTTGAAACCATGTATTGTTCTCGTTGTTCTGTTTAGCTTGGTTTTATTCTGCTTTGTTTTGTTTGATTTTATTATATTTGATGGAATGGACAGGTACTTAAAAAATAATGAAATGTGTTATAGTAGCCATTATTGATTTCCTATTATCTTGTTTTGAACCCCTGTATTGCTTTACTTGTTTTCTTTTGATTGATTTTATTCTATTTTGTTTTGTTTGATTTTATTATGTGTGATGGTATAAGTAGCTACTTTGAAGATAACAAGATGCATCATGGTAGCCACTGTTGTATTTCTATTCTCTTGTTTCTGCAGTCATGTATTGCTTTCATTGTTTTGTTTTGATTGGTTTTATTCTGTTCTGTTTTGATTTTATTATGCCTGATGGTATGGGCAGTTATTTTGAAGATAACAAGAGGCATTATGATTTCCTTTTATTTTGTTTAGAAGTCTTATATCATGTTCATTGCTTTGTTTTGATTGACTATTCTATTTTGTTTTGTTTGACTTTATTATATCTGATGGTATAAACAGCTACTTTGAAGATAACAAGATGCATTATGGTATCTACTGTTGTATTCCAACTGTCTTGTTTTGAAGTCCTAAATTGCTTTCATTGTTTTGTTTTGATTGGTTTTATTCTGCTCTGTTTTGTTTGATTTTATTGTGCTTGATGGTATGGGAAGTTATTTTGAAGATAGCAAGAGGCATCATGGTGGCCATTGTTGCTTTCCTTTTATCTTGTTTTGAAGTCTTGTATCACATTCATTGTTTTGTTTTGATTGACTCTATTCTGTTTTATTTCTTTCAATTTTATTCCCTTCAAAATAAAAAAAAATACCACCATTAATTTAATCAGTAAATGTTTGGTACATACTATATGGAAGACTGTATTCAAGGTAAATGCGATGCCTATGGAGACCAAGAGTACAGAGATCCCTACTGTATGGGATTCTGCATTCTAGTAATAGAGGATGTTAGTAAACAAAATATAATAAACACAATATTATGTGGTAAATGAACTAAACAGTAAGGGGGATCAAGAGTGTAGGTGACAATAAGGGCTTGCAATTTAAAATATTATGTTTCAGGAAAGCCTTACACAGAAACATGACATTTGACTTTTTTTAAAGCAAAGAGCCATACATTTGAAAAGAATGGTTCTAGTGCCAAATGCAGTTTGTTTAATGCTACCTCGTGGCAGCTGGGAGACAAAAGGAAAACAGCTATGGTGGAACATACCTGTAATTCCAGCACTTTTGAAGTTGAAGCAGGAGGATCACCATGACTTCAAGGCCATCTCGAGCTAAACAGTGAGATCAAGGCCAGCCTGAACTATGTGATGAGACCTCTTAAACAAAACAAAAAAGTGAGCACCAAGAGCTGTGAGGAGGTGATGATGGCTCTGTTCAAGGGGCAGCAGCAGGGTTACAGCCATCTTGCAACAGCAGAGGTGAACTTGTGTGTGAGTTGATGTGGGATGCAAAAAGTAGAAGTAAGCGAAGGTAGATGTATTAACTTTCCAGTGCTGACAAATGTTTGAGATAAATTGACTAATAAGAAAAAAGTGCCTAGAAAAAAGGGTCTACTGGGTGAGAGCCAGACACCAGCTCGCTCCTGTGAGTCGGCACCATTTATGGACTGTGGGGGAGGAAAACAGGAAGTCAACAAGAAGCTAAAACCTCCTGTGAGTTGGCACCATGTGCAGCCTGACTGAGGGAGAGCCAGACACCAGCCCCTTCCTGCAGGCAGTCAGGGAGACAAAAAAAGCCAACGTTATCCCCCACCTGCATAAGCAAAAGGCTGTGATGATAGCTAATGAGGTAAAATACAACTTAATGCTTATAGTGTTTAGTGTTTCACTGACTTTGCAGGCCTAAAGTTGGTAGTCTGATCATCTATTCAGAGGATAACAATGCACAATGTAGCATCTACGGGGGATCTCCTTCTGAAGGTGGTGGCCATTGTTAATTCCTTATTATCTTGTTTTGAAATCCTGTATCATTCTCATTGTTTTGTTTGGCTGGGTTTTATCCTGTTATATCTTGTTTGATTTTGTTGTATCTGATGGCATGGGCAGCTATTTCAAAGATAACAAGATGTATTATGGTAGCCATTTTGGATTTACTATTATCTTATTTTGAAGTCCTGTATTACATTCATTGTTTTGTTTTCATTGTTTCTACTCTATTTCTGTTTTGTTTGATTTTACTATGTCTGAAAGTATGGGCAGCTATTTTGAAGACAAGAGACATATGGTAACCATTGTTGATTTCCTATTACATTGTTTTGAAATCCTGTGTCACTTAGGCTGTCTTTTTTTGATTGACTTTATTCTGTCTTATTTTGCTTGGTTTTATTCTCTCTAAAATACAACTAAATGCTTCCTGAAATAAAAAAGAAAAATAAAAAAGGGTCTACTTTGGTTCACAGGATTGGAGAGTTAAATCTGTGATCATTGGATCTGTTTTTATGGAGCCTGTGGTGAGGTAGAACATCATCATGGGTAGTGCGAAGCAGAGGAAGCTGCCTGCTTCATGGCAGCTGAGGAGCAAAGCAAAAGAAAGAGGAGGGTTGGGATCCAATATCCCCTTCACAGGCAGGCTTCCAGGAACCTTCCTTCCCATAGGCCTTACTTCCTAAAAGTTCTACCATTTCCCAATAATGTCACTGGCTGAAGACCAAGTCTTTAACACATGGGACTTTAGGGAACACATCTAGACCTGAGCAACTAGAAGAATGGAATTGCTAGTCCAGAGGTAGAGAAGGCTGCTAATTAAGTAGGTTTTATGGAATTAAGCCAGGAGTTCAGTTTTACACAGTTTGAGCTATCTATGAAATGCCTCCATGGGGACATCAAGAAAGCAGTTGTGGAATTTGGAAGCAGTGTTAGCATTCAGGTGATATGGCTGTACCAAGAAGAGGAAAGAGGAATAAACTAGTATCCTGGGGCATGCCAGTATAAAGAGTTGGTATTAGAAAATAATTACCAAAAAAGTGATAGAAAGGTATGGCCAGTGAGATGGAGAGAAAACCTAGAAAATATGTGTCTTGGTAGCAAAATTGAGAAAAAAATGTTTAAGGAGATTTGTGTTACTGTACCACTGCAAAACTTACCAGTGAATCTTTTTAAAAAATAGCAGTCTTTGTGGAGTGATAGGGCTTAAAGCTTGATGGAAGTAGGTTTAAGAGAAGAAAATGATTGAGCCAAATTGAGACAAGGAGTATAGATGAATTTTCAAATGTGCTACAAAACAGTACATATTTGCTAGCAAGGACAGTAACTGGTGGAGAAATAGGGTCAAGAAAAGTAATTTTAGGATGTGAAGTACAACAGCATGCTAAGTTGCTGATGGGAGTGATCCACAGAAGAAGAAAAATATCTCAAGTGAATGTGGAGACAAGTGTTTGGAGAAGGTGAATGGAAATGGTAGCTAGTGCCCGTCAGAAGGTCTGGCTTCTGGCAGAAGTACAGTGAAGTATCTCTGGTGCTAGATATGGCTGATTTCAAGGCACTGAAGGTAGGTAGATATGGTGTTGAGAGTTTGTGAACCTTCCCTTCTGATTGCTTTCTCTGTGAAGTAGGAAGCAAAATTAACAACTAAGGTCGAGGTTGGGGCGCAAGTAGCAATTTGAGCAAACAGTGAAAGGGTGAAATAGTATCCAGGAGAGCAGAAGAGTGAATGAACTCATATATGATTTTTGGGCAGCTGAAAGAGCTCATTACTGGTGACAGAGATGAAATGAGATCTTTCAATGAGTCAGTGTCTATCTAGACTAACCCCAGTAAACATTAATGCATAATACATAACAGTAGTAGCAGTAAACAAGGCAGCTATTTAAGTGTTTAGATTTATTTTTAATTACATACATGTATTTTTTGGTTTTTTTACAATATTGTGATTTGTATAATATTTCATCTACAATTATGATATCAACAATGCATACTCTCTAGGTAGTCTTTTCAGAGTGAGTTAGGTTGCTTTGAGCCAGGTTCTGATATTTAATTAGCAAGGTGGGCATCTGCCAGTACACCCAAATTGAATCTCTATTCCCTCTCTTTAGTTCTCTGAGTCTCCATTTTCTCATTTGCAAAAGCTTATTTACAGTGACATTGCAAAAATGACATATTCTAGATCAACAATAAATGGTAGTAATTATAATTATAACCCAAGGTTTTCATTGTTTAGACTGCATCCCTGAACAAACACAGCCTATACACTGAACAAACGTTGTACTTGACAAACTACCTCTTTCCTTACTCCAAGGGCAGCCTGCTTCCTGTGCTTTAGGTCTTACTTTAGTTTAAATGTCATTTTCCGCACTTATTCTATATAAATTGGTTCTCAACATGCCTGCCTCACACTCGCAGTCGTACACTCCCTTTGTCATCTCAATCTTCAGTGCCTTCATGGTGGTGATCACCATTTGAAATTCCACAGTACAAACAGCATACTTGTCCAGAATTCAGAACACAGATAAGAGACAATCAGTAATTCATAATCTTATAAGTGGCTAAATTGCACCATGTTTTAAATATAATGATCAACTGATTTATCTAGGATTTGTCTCAGGAACTGTTTAACTTCCTAAAAACTATGTGAGGAATATGTCATCAGAAAAGGTCTAAATCCCAGGATTCATAGTTTTTTATTCTTTTTTTCTACCTTGAGCTCCCAAGGTCTTCATTACTGAAGAATATTAATAATAACTGTATGTGGAGGACTATTTATAAGTCTTTACTATCTTCAGAATTCTTAGCAATGCACAGAATCAGAGCATTAGGAAAAATAGATAATTTTTCAAATGAAGCCTCTGTCAAAGAAACCATATAAGATTATAGAATCTATTGGCCATATCTTAAGATAAGAATCTCAACCCAGTGCCTTGCATTTTGCCAGGAGCTAAGGGAGCATGCTAGAACACATTGAAACACTGATCATGCCCTGCAGTCACTTACAAGCTGACTAAAGAAGTCAAGACTGACAGCCTTGAAATCTAGGGAGAATACAAGCCGATATAAATTACAGGCTAAACTGTGCTTCAAAGAAGACTACTACAGTTACTATAACTTAAAGACAGAAGGCCCAAGGAAGAGGAGAATCAGTGCAGGCTGAAAGCTTCCTAAAGGGGATGGGTCATGAGTAAATAGAAGTTTAGTAGGTGAAGGAAGGCTAAGAGGAGAATGAATCAACTGCAGCACTTCTGCTTGTCATTAACATAAGAAAGCAAGACAAGGACAAGCACTTGACCCCTGAGGTGGGCAGTGAGTGCATCCTGGTGACTGCGAGTGGGCCTTGTCTAGCAAATTGTACTGCATGTTGAATGACCCATGTGCAGAATCTGTGGCTTCATTGCTGCTTTCCTTCTGCCACCTGACTGCTCCAGAACAAGGTAAAACTAAACGTCACCACCATAATAATGATAACATAAGACAAACCATTTTCTACCTAGTGGATTGGCAGAGGATAGAGGTTCCAGGCTCCTGACAAAAGAACCAATAAAGAGAATCATTTAAAAAAATGTCTGGCTGAACTTTTCCCATAAAGTATAAGAGATCAAGAACAAATGACAGAAGGGCACAGAACATTCCTCTATATACCAGTATGCATATCTGTAATTATGCATGTGTGCATAATATGTAGTTGTTTATGGTATGTGGATGTGGGTGTAGCCACATAAGTATGTGTATGTATGGTACACGTTCATGTATGTATGTATAATATGCTATAGTGTGTGTTTGTGTTTGCAGGTGCAGTGTACTGTGTGTATGCATGCATACGTTTGCAATGTAGCTATGCTTGTTCATGTATGTGGAAATCACCCATTTTTCTCCCTTCTCTGGCACCTGCTTTGTCATTCTCAGTTCTTGGCATCCTCACAAGCAATAAGAGGTGTTGAGTGTAGACCCCTGCTTCCTAGGTCAGCTTTTGGGATCTTATGACATCCCTTCTGTGCCTCGCTACTGAGCTGCAAGGCCTTTTCTCCCAACCACTTTGCTTCTTATTCAGAATGAGAGATGGGTGGGGGACTCTCCTCTCCAGGAAGGCTAGAAAGCCAGGAAGTGACTTTGATGGATCACTTCTCAGAAGAAACCCAGTTCTCCCAGATTAGAGAGGCTACCGCTCCTGCACGCAAGCCTCCATTAAGGGGTTGTTCTGATGAGATAATTTTTCTCATTAACCTTGATAACTCTCTGCTGATATAAGCATCTGGCTGCACTAACACAGAACTTTTTTAAAAAGAAAATGTTCAGTGTTCTATGCTTCCCAGAGAGAACATGAGCTTGGTAGCCGCCTGCAGCTGTGTACTCAAGCACCCAAATGTCAGCTTTGGGGCACCCCCCCAGCCATAAAGCTCTAAACAAATGCAGGTCAAGTGTTGGAGTGGGTGATCTGTTTAGAGATTTAACAATCTGTGGAGTAGGGTTCATTTTCTCCCACTTCCACTTGCTCCCTTTATCCCGCAGAAAAACCCAGTTTCCTACTACCACAGTTCTTTAGAATCCCTCTCTGTCTCAACCTTCACCAGAGCTGTTCCCAAAATGCAAAGCAATTTAGCAAATTCAGAACCATTATTTGGGATGGTCTTCCCCAACATACTTTCTCTTTTTCCTATTACGGTGAATTTATCATGTACACATTCCTCTTATACTACTTACTACAGTGAAGCGACTATTGTTACAGTCTTTCCCCTAGTAGACCGAGAGCACTTCCTGAATGCAGTCTGTCCTTTTCATCTTTGTTTTCTCAGCATTAACACAGTTCTAGCCCATAGTAAGAATCTGATAAATGTTTGTTGACTTTTCATATGAATTAGATAACACATAGAGGTAAGAAAGCATCCTGAATTTTTCCTAGAGACCTGTTTTAAGAAAGAAGTGACTAGTATCTACCCAGAGCTAATTTGCACTGCACAGAAGCCAAGGAAAGTGAATAACATTGAGACTTTTGGTGTGTTATTATAAATAATTACAAAAATATGGCCTAGAATTTAATATATCAACAAGTCAAATAATTTAATGCTATCTCTGAGGTAAACAGCATTTCTTTGAAATATAATTTACAATATACCACAGGCTTTGTGACCCAGTCATGAGATGTAAATAAAATGATGAGCATCTTTCAGTTTTGTCAGTGTAGCTCTAAGAGTTTACGCATGAACTAATTTAGAAATTATATCAAAATTTTCAAGTAAAACTCCTTAATGAATATGAAGTAGGTAAAGAAGATTTCTTGACTCGGTTTCCAGCTCAATCCCCTGCCTCACACACAGCAAACATCTCTCCTCCTTTCCCTCCGTCAGACAGAAGCCATTCAATACTTTTGCTTATAAATTGAGACTCCAGTTTGGAACAAAGTCATGCATTTCTTAAGAAGAAACATGATCTTCATAAATCTTGAATGAGGCCTTTAGAAACATTGTGCTTGATCATAGGGCAGGAGAAGTAGAATTTAAGGGCCTTTTAGGAACCATCTGTGCAGAACACAAGGAGGTGTGAGCTGGCAGCCACTTTGGACCCAGCTAAACCAGTTGATATTAAAAAAAAAAAAAGACTCAGACTGAAGGCAAAGCAATGTTGCCGCCCACCCCTTTCAATGGTGATGATTCTTCAAACTTAGTGTACGTTAGAACTAATAAAATAAAACAGTGGGCTTTCCTGAATACTTACCCCAGACTTCTGCAGATGTAAAAGTCCTTGTAAAGTCAATGAAAACTGTTATGGCATTGTTGGGTTGTGCTCTTAGCCTGATGCATGCTAGTTAGAGTTAGTGGTTCTTGTTTTCTGCCTTCAAAAACCTTCCTAAGCCTCAGTTTCTTGTTTAGCAAATGAGGCAAGGATTTAACAGTATTAGAAAATGAGCAATAAGAGGCCTTGTCAGGGGCTTGGCGTGTGGAAGACAATAAAATTGTAGTTTATGTTTAAATTTTAGGATGCTTAGGCTATTTCTAGATCTACTATAATTTCTTTTATAGGTTATCTTTCTGCTCTAAGATGAATAACACTATTATTGTTTTCACTTTTTACAAAAACAGATGGACCAAAGATTGAAAAATGTTGAAAAATATGTTTAAAGTCACACAGTAGGTCTAAATCATTAATTTGAACTTAAGGCTGTCCAAAATCAATTTTCTTAGTTTGTCTTTCTTTTGGGGAGGGATAATAGGCTCTATTTATTTTATGTTTTCCAATTTTTCATTTTTTAAATACTGTTCTGTTTTCAGTTTTTATATTTTAGTGCGTGTTCCCAGTACATACTGATTACATTCCTCATGGGAAGTTGGTACATGCATACCACATTCCTTAATTCTTTTTTTTCATTCCTTTCTCCTCTTTCCTCTCCCTCCTCTCTCCTTCTCATGGTCCCCTTTCCATTTGCAAAAGATCTCCTTATTTCCTGTTATCATTATTTTGTTCTTTATTTATGCTTTGTGTTTGTCTTTTTTCTTAATGATATGTGAGTCTTTGGGGGATGGGAATGGAGATTCTGAAAAGGTCTGTTTTTCACCCAACCTGAATATTTAGCAGAACTATAGTACTTAATCTTTTAATGTTTTGGTGCAGTATCACTTAAGCTTTTAAAATATTATTTCCATAAACTATGAGTTAAAAGTTAGATTTGTGGCAAATTGTCATCGCTTAATTTACACTTCTTTTATTCATTTATACTTCTGGCCTCTTTCCTTTGGCATTTGAATTTATGATCCATGGGTATTATTTTTATATTTCTTTTTCTAAAAAAACAAATAAACAAACAAACTAATGAGTCCACACAGAGATGTGTACAGTTCATAGCAGCTTCATTCAAAGTATCCAAGCAAAATAAAATTTAAAAATGTTAATTGATAAGTGAATCTATTAGAAAAGATAGCACATCCATCAGATGGAATTTAGTACCATTGAAAATAAAACCAAGACCGTGAATGAATCTTCAAAGCATAGATAGTAACCGAAAGGAACCACAAACAAAAGGACGCAGTGTGTAATGCAAATTAACGACATTCTAGAAACATAGTTTTGTAGCTCAACTAGTTTTTAGTGGTAAAATGCAGGCTATAGTTACCTGGGATCAGGAAGGGAAATAGATGGGAGCATAGATATCTAGAAACACAAAGGACCTTTGGAGAGTGATGAAAACATTCCATATCTTGATGGTGGTGATAGGGAATTGAGTGATACATATAAAAATGGGTTTATGCTTTTAATTATTTTTAAATTATACATCAACAAAATTATCCATTAAATAAATTGAATTTCTAATTGGGTCATGAAGTACCAAAGAGCTTTGCAGAAGACAGAATGCATATATTTTCAGAGTACTGTATTTTCATCTAGGAGACCTTGAGGCTTATAATGTCATCACAAATTAGAGCTAAAATTCTTTACACCTAGGTAGAATGATTTCCTATTTGTTTGAGATGTCTTTGAAGCAAATGTTCATGAAGACAAAATTTTATAAGTGGGTTTTCATGTGTTGAATCCCACTCTTAAATTGGGAGAGATAGAGGAATTATCAAGTAGAAAAAAAAAAAAAAGAAAAAAATACGAAGAAAAACGTTTCTCATTCAAAAACACTGCCCATACTTATAAATTGGAGACTATTTTTGTGTTATTTTTAGTGGAAGCACACCATGTATACAGTGTATATATCATTAGTGTACATGAAATGAATTCTCATAAATATCACACCCATGTATAACCCACAATCAGACAGAAGAATAG
>RJWT010056545.1:0-10010 GCA_004365215.1 Cuniculus paca
TGGGGCTGCGCACGGGCGAGGTGCGCACAGCTCGCGCCTTAGGCGATAAAGATGCTGCCAGACACCGCCTGCTGGTCGCAGTGCGCGACGGTGGAAAACCGCCCCTCTCAGCCACAGCCACTCTGCTCCTGGTTTTCGCAGATAGCTTACAGGAGGTACTGCCAGACATCAGCGACCGTCCAGAGATCTCTGACTCTCAGAGCGAACTGCAGTTTTATCTGGTGGTGGCCTTGGCCTTGATTTCAGTGCTCTTCCTTCTCGCCGTGATTTTGGCCATCGCCCTTCGCCTAGGACACTCTTCCAGCCCCACCTACTGGGGCTGCTTTCAGTCTGATCTCTGTTCTAAGACCAGACCAAGGGGTTCACTCAACTACAGCGAAGGAACTTTGCCTTATTCCTACAATCTGTACGTTGCATCTGACTCTCATAAAACAAGGCTTGATCTTCTCACCGTGATGCCAGAATTGGCCACCCCACAAGATCCTTCTAACGAAGCTTCTTTGACAGTAAGCTTCACTGAGAAGAACAAGATAAACCCTGACTCTGTTGCTTCTGTTCACGTGAGTTTCAATGAGTCTTTCATTTGAAAATGGTTTGGTTTAATTTTCAAACCAAAATTTTGGCAAGAAAATGTTACGCTGATCATATCATCTACTGCTGCTTTAAGTTTGTTTCTGGCCCTTTCTCAATGGGCTGTAACTTCACTGAGCCTTCAAGTATTTTGAAATATTTTATGCACACACACACACACGAAAAAACAAAACAAACTCTGGTGAGACATGTATATTATGATGCTGCTATCATTCAAATATTTTTAACTGAACTGTAATTTTTCTTTCTGTGAATGTTTCTTGGAAGTTAGTCTTGAGTATATATGCTTTATTCTTTATTAACTGAATTGAGAGAAAATGCATAAGAAAATATTTTAAATGACAGTAATAATTTGGCAATATTAATAATATTCAGGTATAGTAGAGATTCTTGGACTCTCACTAGTCAATTTTATGCTTGATTGTTTTCATAGCTGTGTAAATTTCCTCCCAATTTTGAAGATATTACTTTTACTTTACGTCTATCAAGGACTGAGGTGTAGTTTGGTTATAGAACACATACTTAGCTTTATAGAGATCCAGGGTTCAATATCCAGCATTCTTCCCCACAAAAAGTGCTTTTATGCAGAATATAAACATTTACATTCATGAAAGTACATTATTTGTATCTTAGAGAGACTTTTTTCCTTATATTTTGGTGTAGTTCCAAATGTGTTACCAGTAATTCTCAATAATTGAATTTGGGTTAGTTACCCAGGAAAAGGTAAATTTGTAATATTCTTCGTATTGTTGATTTTCTTTTACTAAGGCTTTCCCAACACTAAACATGATTTTGAAACATAATGTATGAGTAGAATTGTAGAATACTAACATTATTTCCAGTAAATGCACGTTGGAATGCTTTCATATTGTTCAAAACCTGTTAATATGTCTTCTTCATTTGCCAGATAGCATTCTGATAATGTGTACAATCACATTTCTCATTTTTTGGTTTCCATTTTATCACGAAAATTCGATTTTTAAAAAAGTACTAAATGTCAAGCTGTTGAAATAGTTCTTCCTTTTAGGCAAGTTCAAGAAATCTATTGAAAAATTGCTGCCTCAAATTATGGCGGAAGCCAAAAGTTTAAATTATTTTATAATATAAATTCTCAAAACAAGAAGTTCCTAGAGATTGCTCCCTCATAATAGATGTGTAATTTAAACAGATGCATTTAAATTACTGTTTATGAAAACTAAGTTCACATAAAATTAGATTGGAAGAATCGCAAAATACGGACATCTACAGAAAATAATCTCAATAAAGTGGTTCTGTCTGAAAAAAATTAGGAAATAAAAAGGAGCTTACTGAAGTGTCTACTAAAACGAATACTCGTGGTTTAGTCTCCGTTCCTTCTTGAAGAACGGTAGGTGGAGCTATTCGAGGTATAAAAACCAAAAATCCTTTCCGGGAGTCCAATATTGTGCAGTAATTGGTTAGGACTCTGAGCGCCGCTGTTCACCAATCAGGGAGAGAAATGCAGAGATCCTGCTTTCCTTGCATGCGCCTAAAGCACAAAGCGCAGATCGAAACAAACTATTTCTGTGAGGAAACTGCTGAGACGCTCGGCCCCCGCCCCCGGACCCTCCGATTCCAGGGCCTGAAGAGCTGATCCTGACGTCAACGGTCAAGGGCAGGACTGGAAATAATCCTGGAGGAAACTGACAATGATTCCTGTGCGTCTGTACCGGGACCGCAAGAGGCTGGTCCTGCTGGGCATCCTCTTGGGAATCTCGTGGGAAGTCCGATGCACCCAGATACGCTATTCAGTTCCTGAGGAGCTGGAGAAAGGCTCTAGGGTGGGCAACATCTCCAAAGACCTGGGGCTGGAGCCCCGCGAGCTGGCGGAGCGCGGAGTCCGCCTCGTCTCCAGAGGTAGGACGCAGCTTTTCTCTCTGAACCCGCGAAGCGGCAGCTTGGTCACGGCGGGCCGGATAGACCGGGAGGAGCTGTGCATGGGGGCCACCAAGTGCCTATTAAATCTAGAGATTCTGATGGAGGATAAAGTGAAAATATATGGGGTAGAAGTAGAAGTGAGAGACATTAATGATAATGCCCCTTACTTCAGTGAAAGCGAATTAGAAATAAAAATGAGTGAAAACGCAGCCACAGGGATGCGGTTTCCTTTACCACACGCTTGGGATCCAGATATTGGGAAGAACACTCTCCAGAGCTACGCGCTCAGCGCGAATACTCACTTCTCCCTGGAGGTGCAAAACGGAGCGGACGGTAACAAATACCCGGAATTGGTGCTGGAGCGCGCCCTGGACCGCGAGGAAAAGGCCGCTCACCAGCTGGTCCTCACGGCTTCGGACGGGGGCGACCCGGTCCGCACAGGCACCGCGCGCATCCGCGTAGTGGTTGTTGACGCGAACGACAATGCACCAGCGTTTGCTCGATCCGAGTACCGCGTGAGTGTTCCGGAGAATGTGGCTGTGGGCACTCAGCTGCTTCTGGTAAACGCCACCGACCCAGACGAAGGGGCCAATGCGGAAGTGATGTACTCCTTCCGGTATGTGGACCACAGGGCGGCCCAAGTTTTCAAGCTGGATAGTACTTTAGGGATAATATCAACGACAGGCGAGTTGAACCACGAGGAATCAGGTTTTTATGAGATGGAAGTGCAAGCCATGGATAATGCAGGCTATTCCGCACGAGCCAAAGTCCTGATCACAGTGCTCGATGTGAATGACAACGCCCCCGAAGTAGTGGTCACCTCTCTCATCAGTTCCATTCCTGAAAACTCTCCCAGAGGGACATTAATTGCCCTTTTACATGTCAATGATCAAGACTCTGGGGAAAATGGACAGGTAATCTGTTCCATCCCAGGGAATGTGCCCTTTAAATTAGAAAAATCTTATGGAAATTACTATAGTTTAGTCACAGATGCAATCTTAGACCGGGAACGAGTTCCTAACTATAACATCACAGTGACCGCCACTGACATGGGAAATCCACCTCTATCAACGGAAACGCATATCTCCCTGGTCGTGGTGGACACCAATGATAACCCACCCGTCTTCCCTCAGTCCTCCTACTTCGTCTACATCCCAGAGAACAACCCCAGAGGCGCCTCAATCTTCTCAGTGACTGCTCACGACCCCGACTGTGACGAGAATGCACAGGTCACTTATTCCCTGGTTGAGGACACCCTCCAGGGGTCGTCTGTGGCCTCTTATGTCTCCATCAATTCGGACACCGGCGTCCTGTATGCATTGCAATCCTTTGACTATGAGCAGTTCCAACACCTACAGCTGCAAGTGCTGGCACGTGACAGTGGGGACCCGCCACTCAGCAGCAACGTGTCACTGAACTTGTTCGTGCAGGACCAGAACGACAATGTCCCTGAAATCCTGTATCCAGCCATCCCCTTGGACGGTTCCACCGGAGTGGAGCTAGCACCCCGCTCCGCAGAGCCCGGATACCTAGTGACCAAAGTGGTGGCAGTGGACAGAGACTCGGGTCAGAATTCCTGGTTGTCCTACCGCTTGCTCAAGGCCAGCGAGCCAGGGCTCTTCTCAGTGGGACTGCACACGGGCGAGGTGAGCACAGCAAGGGCCTTGCTGGATAGAGATGCACTTAAGCAGAGCCTTGTGGTGTCTGTGCAGGACCACGGCCAGCCTCCCCTCTCGGCCACCGTCACGATCACCGTGGCCGTGGCCGACAGCATCCCCGAGATTCTAGCAGATTTGAGCAGTCTAGAGTCTCCGGCCAACTCTGAAACCTCAGGACTCACTCTGTACCTGGTGGTAGCATTAGCCTCAGTCTCGTGTGTCTTCCTAGCCTTTGTCATCGTGCTGCTGGCGCTCAAGCTGCGGCGCTGGCACTCGATGCGCCTGCGCCAGGCTGCAGGAAACGGATTGGCTGGTTTCCCGGCCTCGCAGTTTGTGGGCGTGGACGGGGTGCGCGCTTTCCTGCAGACCTATTCGCATGAGGTCTCGCTCACCGCGGACTCGAGGAAGAGCCACTTGATCTTCCCGCAGCCCAACTATGCAGACACCCTCATCAGCCAGGAGAGCTGTGAGAAAAGCGAGCCTCTTTTGCTATCAGGCGATTCGAGGTTTTCTAAAGACAATCATGCGTTGATTCAGGTGAGTCCATAGTAGATACCGTTTTCTGAGCTGAAAGCAAAATATTCCGTAGTATAGAAGGTTAGTGTATATATGCAATTAATAAAGCAGATACCAATACATATATACGTGTTTCTAAATATATATATATGTAAACATATAATATTAAAAGCAATATAAATACTATTACCATATTATTGATGTTATATTACTAGATAATATGTAAGCAATCTCTAAAGTACCTTATGAATACTCTCTATGTAATTTTCAAGTTTATCAACTATAATATTCATGTTTAAATTTTTTTCTTATTGGTCATGCAGCACTTTTATAGCAAGCATCTGATGCCAGTTTTTCTGTTAAAAAACAGATTCTTCTAGAGAAGAAAAATTCAATTTAATAGAAAATATGAATAGAATGAAACTTTCAGTAAACCTTTAAAGAGTGAGATTATATACATATATATATATGGCATTGGTGGGATATACTGAATATACTAAGCCCTCTACCACTAGGTACATCCCCAGCCCCAATAGACTACAATGGCTTTAACTACGCTTGAGATCATTGACAAATTTATAAACTGTCTTTTAAAGTACACTAATTCTTTCCGGTTGTTAGGAATACATTCATTTATACTTTCTTGGTGTCCTAAGTCATTTCATGTCTTTAAATCATTCAGCTTCCAAATGTGGTGAGTTCATTTCTTACACATTTGACATTTTCTCAAACATGCTATATGTGTGTGTGTGTGTGTGTGTGTGTGTGCGTTGTCGTGAAGAACTGTCATTATACATGCCAGTAGTAAAATACTAATAAATAATATACTAGACCTTTTTGTTCAGTTTACCTCTGTTGGTGATATTAATGATGGCTTTGTGAAATATTCAGAATTAAGAAAATGTACCATGATGATGACTTAAATTATTCTTTGCCATTTATCCCACTGAGAATTTCTTGGAAGGAATAATTTTTTGAACATTTCCATATGTTTTGAGCATACTTTTGGTACTGTGGGAAAATTTGCAATAATTCCTTCTGCTTCCTACATTAAATTTTCCACTAACTTTGACAAACATGGAATTTTTTCTTAAAATATCACAGATTGTGTTTTCTAAGAACTTCATATTTACTATAGAATGTTTATGAGGAATCGGACATAAACACATATTACTATTTGAGGAACATTGCCTGATTTCTTTTGGTGAATTTCATAAAGGGATAAGAAACATAATTCTTTTTCATTTCTTTTTTTTTTTGCTGCCTATAAAAAAAATAGTGAAAACCTAGGTTTATAAAAGAGGTTACAAACCAGTTAGTGAAGGAAAGATAATCAAATGACTCTAACATTCTACTAAGATTCACATACTACATTAGGCCTCTTGGCAACTGAGACCCCCTCACACACATACCAAAAGGAAATATAGATTTTATGGTTCTGTTTGTGTGAGTTTTAAAAGAAAATATTTGCACCTATGAAAAAATATTTATAAAAAATTTTTTGAGACAGAGTCTCTCTATGTAGTTCAGTCTGTCCTTGCACTCACTATGTAGCTTAAGCTGGCCTCAAACTCATGACAATCCTCCTGCCTCAGCCTCCTGAGTCTGGGATTACAGACATGTGCCACCATGCCTGGCAAAAAATGTTTACATTATGTTCCCAATGGCATTTACTATTTACAATGTTCCGTAATACTAAAAGAAATAGAAGACAATGCACCCCTCCTTATAGTGTAGAAATTATCAAAATGTTTTTCAAACAGCCTGTTCTCATATTGCAAGCAACTGAAAAATTAATGATATAATTGGAAAACAGAAATTGAGAAACTAAGCTAACATAGTTAAGATTATGCTGATCACTGTTTACCTAACTTGACTTAGGACAAATCACTGAGAGATAGGGCAGGAGTAGTCATGACTCTTAGACTGTATCTCAAAAAATCTAGTAATCTCAACTGTGCTTTCAACTTGGGTTGGAAAGCTCTGATTACATAGTTCTTTAATTAATGAAAGAGTACATGAATGTGCTCTGAGGATTCTCATACCAGCTTTCTAAAGACAGTATATTTGCAACCAGGCAACATCCTAAGTGGGTCACATTTGACAAGTTATTTAACCTCTCTGAGTTTCAGCAAAATGTGGATTATAATACTTAAATTGAAAGATTGTGCTAAGGACTACAGAAAATGTATAAATCATCTAGTTCACAACCAGTAGTTAACAGTAGTCATTTTTCATGGTGGACAGAAAAAGAATTCATGCTTGACATTCTGTTGGGGAAGAAATAATGAATTGAGTGCTTCTCCAGGTGGCACAATGGGGTGACTTGAAATTGAAATTGAAATTTTTCTAAAATATTTGTGAAGGTAATTTTAAAATCTTAAGTGCCAAGGCATATTCTTGATTGAGAAGCCACAGTTTCAGACCATAAACAATGTTATTTTGGTTGAGACAATTTTGTGGGCATTAATTTTTCTCCATCTGAACAGTATAATCTAAACAAGGTTCCTATGAAACTTATTTTTAAAAAGCAGTTTACTTCAATGGGATTGTAGGTGATATAACAGGGTAATGGATCACCAAAATCTGAAGGTTGGAGTTATTTAGTTTGCGCCATATGAGAATTGAAGTGTATGCATATACAAAATACCTATATTAGTTTTAAAATACTTAGGATAATTGTTCATAATTGATAATTAAGATATTTGCTGATTGTTTTCTAAGAATAACTGAGTAGTGGATTTAGATGTTTATATTTTTTTCTGGTGCCAGTAATGAAAGTACTGTATCAAGGACTTTGTCTGCCTTCCTATGTGTTGTGGCTTGTGGGTATGCATTCATTTCATCTAGTAAGTAAATCAAAGCATTCACCTATAGCTTAGAAGTTGTGCCTCTGCTGAAAATTTGACTGTAGTCTGTCAGCTTTCACCACTTTCACCTTAGGGGAGATATTGAACCTTTCTGAAATTATACACATCATAGAACACTCTTCAGTGAATTGGAAGGCTACCTATCAACTAGTCCACTATACCCCAATTTTCTTAGTGACATGTAACAGAGTACCTCTGATCATGAGTTGAATAATTCTGGTGAAAAAATCTCCTTTTTCTTTGTACAAGATACCAGGTTCAAGAAAGCAAACAAACCGTTATGAAGGGATATTGATCAAGCTAATCAGGCTATATCTCAGGAAAAAATATATCTTCCAATATTACATTTTTAGTTCATTTTTTGGGAAAACATATGTAACAATTACCAAAAATAGTGCATGCTATTTAGGACACATTCTTAAAATACTTATGACGAAAGGTAGTCTATGATGAAAGCAAATGGAAAAGTGTTTTATGGAGGGTGATGTTTCGGGATACCATGTGGGAAGGACTCTGGTTCAGGAAAATGTGAAGAAAATTCCCATCAAACAGACCATTGAGTCAAGTAATCTATCTTTATGAAAAGAAGCTGGTATCACCATAATTTCTCTTAGAGAACTCATACAAAGATCTACCGTATGTAATCTCATTGAGGAGAGGTGTAATTTCTTAGCTAATAGTTAAACCTCTGAAGCATTTCACACAATAGTTTTCACACTTAATTATTCAATAAAATGCCTGAGCTGAATGATTAGAAAGCAGTTTCTTAGAAAAGAATCATACTACAAAACTGCTGGTTTTACATGTGCTTCCCCTCTATATCAAGCCTCTAATGAAAGCCAACTTTCTGATCTATCAAATAAATGTACTTGTTCATAAGATTACCATATTGTGAAACTTCTTGGATGTTTCCATCATGATTTCCACCGAGGATTCAGCCAGCAGTTAGCCTTGAGACTGTGTTACATAAATACAAGGAAAGACTGGGATGGGGGTATAAATAGGAAAAAAATTAACATAAAAATATCCAGGGGCCAGAAGAAATAAAAAGAAGCCATCACTTTGTGTGCTGAAGTAACTAAGGTTTAAATTCCCAGAAATGTTTAATTGCAGAGCAGAACTGTACACTACCTTTCAACTTGCAAATTCACTGAGAAACATCTTTCTGCTCTCAACTCCAGAACATTGTGCTCTGCTTTCTTCCAGCTGCAATTCTAGAGTAGAAACTCAAAGTGCCGCTGTTGGCCCACACGGAAACAGATAAATGAAATTCCTCTAACCTTCCTGCTTGGTGACTTTCTTAATGGAACTCAATACAAATACAGAAGCAGACAAGAAACATTCTTCAACCAGGACCACATGTGAATATGTACTGGCAATAAACTCTACTCCTGTTTGTTTGGAGCTCCCTAATTCAAAGATAGTCTGAAAAGGGACTTATCTGAGTTGAACCAGCAGACATCCTGACTGTGGAAGAGACAGAGAACAGCGCAGGACTACCAGGCCAGGTGGGATGGAAGTAAGTACTGTTTCCCTTTCTGCTGGTTTTATGCTGCCAGGCATTCTCCCAGCAGAACCTGTATTCAGTCCCTGAGGAGCTGACCAAGGGTTCAGTCATGGAAAACCTTACCAAGGATCTAGGGCTCGGCATCCAGCACTTACAGACTTGGAAGTTTCGGGTTAATTCAGAAAAAAAATACTTTGCTCTGAGTGAAGTGGGTGAAGACTTACTTGTGACTGACAGACTGGATCAGAAGATATGCCCACAGAATATAGTTTGCACTATACATTCAGGAGCTGTAGTTGGAAATTCTTTAAGTATTTCTCACATTAATATAGAGATTTAGGATACGAATGATAATGCCCCACGGTTTAGCAGGAATGATACTGAAGTTGAAGATCTCCAACCAGAGCAAGATTTGCAACAGAACCTGCACAAGATCCTGATGTTGGAAGCAGTTCCTTAAAAAATTATCACCTTAGCAGCAACTCTATATTTGTCTTCCAAGTAAAAGAGACCAACAGTGGAAAGAAATATGTTGATCTTATCTTAGTGAAGCCAGTAGACCGGGAAAAGTATAGCTTCCATTCAGTCTCACGACCTTAGATAGTGGTGACTCACCACAAAGTGGCCCCACCCAGATCTTGATCCTGGTGGTTGATGCCAATGACAACCCCCCAGTGTTCAGTCAGGATGTGTGTAGGGTCAGCCTTCTGGAAAACGTGCCACCAGGCACCTCTGTGCAGAGGGTAAAGGCCACCAACCAGGATGAGGGCACTAGTGCAGAGATCATGTATGCCTTCGCAGCCCAGAGTACTCATAGCCATTTTGGTCTTGATAATAAGAACAGAGAAAATAAAACTTTAAGTACACTGGACCTCAAAGAAATGAAAAAATATCCCATGGTTTTGGAAGCAAGGGACAGAGGACTGGTGGCTTAGTGTACTGTTGAGATTGAAATTCTAGATGATAATGACA
>RJWT010056546.1:0-10018 GCA_004365215.1 Cuniculus paca
CCTGACATCAAGAGGCTACCAGTAAACGCGCTGGTTGTTGGACGGCAGGGAGGGAGTGAGGGGGTGGGGGAGGGTTTTGTGTAAGGCTCTACTTGATAACTCAACTCTTTTGTAATAAAAGGCTTTGCAAAGCACCGGCTGGCTCGTGGAGCCGTCTGAGGAGCCGTCCGCTTTGGCCACGGAGCCCAGGTGGACAGTAGGAGCGAGGTCCCTGGGGAGAGCGTGGCCAGTGCTGCTCGAGTGCTGGTCGTGTGCTGCCCACGAGGGGGTGTTCCCCAGGGACCCTGCGTGGGTTTTGAAGATGTCACCTATGTGGTAGGCAGCTGTGAGTGTATCACCACACATGAACTTCAAATTACATCCTTGGTGAAAACCTAGGATTTCCATGTGCCTTCCCCCAGCACCTGAGTCAAGAACATGGCAAGTGAAAACCGGGTGGGAAGGGCAGGTGGCTGCTGTTGGCTGGAGATGTTAAGAAGCCTCCGGGGGCCCAGGGATGTTTGAAGTTGTCTCTGTGCTAGAGAAAACATGGCCAGAACACACGTCGTGTAAAATTAAGTGTTTAAAAAGAAAACAACAAAAATGTTTTGGCATTTGGTGGAGCTCATAGAGATGACTAATCCCCTCCTAGAAGCAGTTTCCATAAATAGACAATCCCAGAGGAGTGTGCGGGGTTCCCTGAGCAAATAACACCCCCACAACCCTGCCTCAGGAAGCTCTAGCCTGATCCTTGGATCGCAGGTGGGAGCAGCTGGGGGTCTGCCTGGCCCCAGAATTCCCAGTGTCCCCTCACACTTGCCCCAAACGTTGCTGTCAGGTGGCACTGCTAATCCCCCGCCCTGCTCCAGAGCTCCCAAGACAGTAGTAAGACTCATAGGGGATCTCTGAGCTTTGTGCACAGAAAGAGAGGGTTTGAGCCTCAACACTACCCAGCACTTGAGCTTGGCCAGCACTCAAGGACCCTGAAGTCCTTATACGAAAACTTGGGATAGTGGGATCTGCTTCGCTTGAAAAGATGAAAGGAGAAAATGTCCACAAAAGCCTGTGGCCCGCAGCTGGGCCTCGGTAACGGGGTCCTCTCTGTGTGTGTCCTACTTGCTGAACGAAGCGCTGTGCACAGCACGGCTGCCCAGGACTGCTTGCAGCAGGTTAAGCACAAGGTGGGCTGTGATCTGAGGTCCTGAGCCCTGGTTTTGTGAGGCACCTGTGAGCCACAGGGGAGCTGGGGACTGGAACTGTGTGCTGTGCTCCGGTCCCAAATCCTGGCCCCTGTGGGAGGAAACGCAGGGGAAACTGGAATGAAGCCACTGCAAGGAACCAGAGCAGGGAAGCGCCCAGTGTGGTGCACAGGCTGCTAGGTCAACTCCTGGCTTCCCCGCTGCTGGGTACAGGACACTGTCGCTTGACCTCTCCACGCGCCAGGTTGCCCTTGGTTGATGACTGCACCAGTCTCTCGGAGCTGGTGCCTGTTGCAGGAAGGATGTTATGTGTGTTTGTATCATCACAGCACTCTCAGGCCACTTCCCTTCTTCCTCTCCACTGCCAAGTTGTTGTTTTTTTTTTTCTATTTCTAGGCCGCTGTTGAAACACGGCCTCTGCTGACATGACCACTGTCTTTCCTGCTCCTTCCCTTGTGGCCTTGACTGCTTCCTGGGGCTCCGGTCATGTGTTCCTTCGGTTTGTGCTGCAGTCAGCTCAGCTCTGCCTCTAGGCGAGGGCCTGTGTTGGGAGGGATTTGTCTTGCACGGGTTCATGGCAGCGATCACTGAAGCCAGCTGGGAGACTCCACCCAGAGGGACTCGGCCAGTACTTCTGGGCCAAATGCTGCAGGTTAAATGCACAGTCCTCCAAAGGCTGCCCTTGTTCTGGACCCAGACACGGTGTGGGGTTCGCAAGGCCACTTTCACTTCTGAGCAACTGGTTACAGATTCGGGGATTTCCACCGCTCTCGAAAATTCAGTGGTTTGCTAGAATGACTCACGGAACACAGGACCGCAGCGTGATGTGCGGCACTTAGAATCGCCAACTGGGGCAGCGCATCTGAGATTTGGCATCCAAAATTTTGCTGGGGTCTCACCCTGCAGGCATGGGCGATAGAATCTTTGCCTGTGTGACTCAGGTTCCAGCTGTTCTCTACCCCCAGGTCCGGCTGGGGTTTTTTTGGTACTAGGAATTGAATCCAGAGCCTCACATTTGCCAGGCAGGTGCTGCGCCCCTGAGCTTCATCCCTGGCCCCAGGCTGATGTCAGATCTTCTAATCATGTGGTTGCTCTTTTGATCCTGAGATACCTTGCTAGCCCAAGTCATCGGCTGTGCACTAGGAGACCCCTGTGAGAGACGCTAGGGAAAGTCCCAGGATGCAGAGGCTCCCTTCGGAGAGTAAGGGGCGGAAACCAGCAGATTCTTCCCATGCTGTAGTCAGGTAGTTCCTTTAGCAATGGCTCACCAATAAAACTTCTTCCACGTCCTTCTTGCTGCAAACAAAGACGAGCTAAAAACGGTGCCTAAAATTTATTTAAAAAGTGATGGGTAAAGGGTTGGGGAGGGAAAAACTGGCTCAGTAGAGTGAACTTGGGCTGAACAAAGAGAGGAAAGATAAAAGCAGAACTAAAGGTACACTGGTCGAGAAGACACAGAGTGGGCTACTGGGAAGAGTCTCATGGCGTCTCGTCTCTTTTATGCCATCCATGTCTCCTGGAGCCTCCACTTGGGGTCCTGGGGATTATTTGGTGCTGCCCCAGAATCTCGTAATTGATAGATCTCACTCTCTTCTCCAGCCAGCTTTGCCACCCCCTACAATACAATTACACAGCAGTACCCCTGCCCTTCTTCCTCCAACCATACGCCTTCCATGTCCTCATTCTTCTTTCCAAGAGCAGACTCTGGATGGACTGGACTCATCTTTTCCCAGCAAGAGTGTCATAATGGCAGCCAACTGCTGGTGAGGTGCCTCCCAGTCCACTTAGGGCAGAGGAACGGTGTCCACCATGACAGCTAATCTCCATCCTCATCTACAGCTCTCTGCGGGGCAGTTTCCCTTCTTGGAAAGCAGTGAGTGTCTGCTCTAAGCTTGGTTGCCACCCTGTGGTGCTGCTGGGAGGTGGTGGAACCTGTACAAGTTGGGGTCTAGAAGGAGGAAGTGAGGTCATTGGAGGGTGCCCTCGAAAAGGATAATGGGACCCTGGCCTCTTCCTGTCTCTATCTTTAGTTCCTGTCTACCATGAGGTGAGCAGGTTTCCTCTACTTCATGCTCAGGCATGAGGTACTATTTCATCACAGGCCCAAGGTATGAGGTCAAGTAATCATGGGCTGACTTCTGAATTCCTGAGCCAAAATAAACCTGTCCTCCTTAGAAGCTCATTATCTCGGGTGTTTTGTCACAGTAATGAAAAGTTGACTAACAGTCACCAGTCGGTATATCTGCTGGATAAGGGAACATGTGTGCATAAGGGAGCGGGGAAGACAGTTTTAATTTTGGCTCTTTTAAGCCTCGACTTCACACATTTCTGCTAAGCAGGCACTTATGCTGCTGGGCTGTATCCCCTGCCCAATTTCACACGTTTCTGCTACATGTTTCTTTTTAAACATTTCTTCACCATTGTTCTTAAGATCAGGATACAGTTGTGCACTGCCTGGTCTTTGGGCTTTTCTTTCCCATCTTTAATTCACTGTGGAAAGCCAGAGACAATAAGCCTGGATTGAGTGTATTTTCAGAAATCAAGACATACCCCATATTTGGGCTAAAAATGACAATATATAATACTATATGCTAGGCCATGAGAGTGAGAGAGAGTGCTGTCTAATAAAATAAAATGTGAATCAACAGAATTTCCACCTCTGCTCCCTGGTCCCATCCCCAGGAAGGAGCTCCCTGTGGGCAAGAGCCGCGGCAGAGAGAAAAGGCAGATTCATCGCTGCCCACTGGTGACCAACAATAGGAGGCTATTCCTGGCAGCCAGCAGGAGCAGGGACATGCAGCCAGGTAGGCCCCGAACACCTGCAGGACACCATTGGAGGCCCTTGCTTCCTTCGGGCAGCCAGCACCAACTGGGAGAATTAGACAAACACACCCTTGTGTGCCTGCCACCATCATGGGAGTCCCAGGATAGATACATAGGCTGAGAGAAGCTGCCCCTCCACCACACACCCCTGGCCATTGGGAAAGCCCCAGTGTAGCTGCACAGGTCTAGAGAAGTTCACCTCACACCCTGCTACCTCCCTGTAAACCTAGGGTCAGAGGAACCCCGGTGCCTGTCCCATTCCCCTACACCTCGGAGGGGCAGCCTTTGTGGGAAGTGCCTGGGACCCTACAACCAGCTTGTTGGGAGGAACCCAGGAGAATGACAAGAGGAGGGAGCAAAAGGCAATCTCAGCCCTCCAGCCCACACAGAACAAGTCTGGGAGATACAGTCATGGAAGGAAATGGAAGTCACACACCTGAAATCTTCAAGAGGATAACAACGGAAATAAAGGAACAACTACATGAGACTGTAAAAGTAATCAGATGAGAAATAATATCTCAGGTGAAAGAAGAAATGAAAAACATAATGAAAGAATTTCTAACCATATCTAAAGAAGACTTAGATAAAAAAGAAGAGCATGAGAAAAATGATGGAAATCTTGAATGAACAATATAGAAAGGAGTTACAAAGCATGAAACAGATTAAAAAAGCTATCCAGGAAATTAAGTTAAAGTTGATTGAAAGCTGGCAAAATCGCTTGAAACAGACTGAAGATAGACTTTCAGACCTTGAAGACAGAATTGCTGCTAATAATCACGAAAGGAAAGATTTTTTAAAAATAACAAGGAACCAGGAAATAACAATTCAATAGCTGCAGGATGAGGCAAAGAGAAATAATTTAAGAGTGATAGGCATCAGTGAAGAGGCAGGGGTCAATACAAATGAAATAAAAATTCTATTTACAGAAATAATAGTGGAAAACTTCCCAAACATGGGAAAAGGATCTAGTATACAAAAGAGCGAGGTATATAGAACTCCAACTAGCCATAATCTAAGTAAATCTACACCCAGGCATATAATAATCAAGATCCCAGAAATTCAGCACAAGAACAGAATATTAAAAGCTGTTAGAGAAAAGAAACAGATCACCTATAAAGGAAAACCCATCAGAATCACAGCAGACTTCTCAACACAAACCATCAAGTCAAGAAGAGTTTGGAGTGAAGTGTTTCAAATCCTGAAAGAAAACAACTTCCAACCCAGATTGATGTATCCTGCAAAACTATCTTTCAAAATTGATGGAAAAATAAGATACTTCCATGATAAAGAACTGAAGGAATTCATGACCACTGAACCAACCCTACAAAGAGTGCTGAAAGATACTCTAGAGAGAAAGATGACCATGGTTCCAGGAACAGCAGCACAAGAGGATCACCAGAAAAGCAGAGGGCCAACAACAGGGGGACAGCATGGCAGAGACAAACCAATATATGCTGGTTGTAACCAGTAATGTAGATGGCCTCAATTGAGCAATAAAAAGAAATGCAGGGAGAGTGGATCAAGAAACAGGATCCATTAATATAAGAATCATATTTAATACAAAAGGAAATTCATAGATTGAAAATCCAAAAGGAGAAAACAATTGATCCGAGTGATAGAAGACCAGAAAAAAGCATGGGTAATTAGCCCAGCAACCTCAGAATGGATAAGAAAGATACAGCATTTTCATACAATGGAAAGCTACCCAGCTACAAAGTAGGATAATCTTGATGTTCTTTGGCTGCAACTGGAGATCAAGTTCATGGGTAAAACAGTTTGAACTCACATGGATGAACACTAGTATAAAAAACAGGAGTTAGTGGGATCCAAAAACACAATCGATATTATAAAAATGATAGGGGAGGAAACACCTAGGAGGAAAAGGTAGTAACCACTGTTAATTTCTTATTGTCTTGTCTTGAACTCTTGTAAGGTTTGTGCAATTTTGTTTGGTTTGGTTCTGTTCTGTCTTGGTTTGTTAGATTTTATGATGTGTTGGTTTGTTAGATTTTATGGTATGCGCAACTAGTTTGAACATAATGGATGTATTATGTTAATCGTGGCTGGTTTCTTATTATCACATTTTGTAGTCCTATAATGCTTTCATTCTTGTGTTTAATTGGTTTTACTCTGTTCTGTTTTGTTTGATTTTATTATGTGTGATGGTATGAACAGCTATTTTGAAGAAAAAGAGACATAGAAACCATTGTCCATTTCCTGTTATCTGGTTTTGAAGTCCTGTAATACTTTCATTCTTTTGTTTTGATTGGTTTTAATCTGTTTTCTTATTATTTGATTTCACTGTGTATGAGGGTATGGACAGCTATTTTGAAGAGAACAAGAAACACTATGGAAGCCATTGTTGATTTCCTAGTGTCTTGTTTTGAAGTCCCATAATGCTCTCATTCTATTGTTTTGATTGGTTTTATACTATTTTGTTTTGTTGGATGGTATTATGTGTGAAGGTATAGACAATGATTACAAAGAAAACAAGAGACCTTATTTTAGCCACTGTTGATTTCCTGAGGTCTTATTGTGAGGTTGAGTGCTATTTGCATTGTTCTGTTCTGATTTGCTTTGTTCTGTTTTGTTTTGTATTGTTTTATTCTCTTTAAAATAAAAATAAAATGTGAATCAGGTGTGCATCTTTCAACTTTAGCAATTACATTTAAAAAGTACAAAGAAAGAGGCCAGTTCATTTTAGTGGTCTATTTTATCTAACCCAATATATACAGATATAATTTCAATATGTAATCAATGTAAACATTATGAGATATTCATTGTTCTTCTAAAGTCTTTAGACTCTGGTGTGTATTTTATGTTCACAGCACTCCTTAAGCTGGACTTGCCCCAGTTGAAATGCTCTGAAGCCTGCTGTCTGGATGGCCGAGTTACAGCCTCTTCCTGAGGAAAGTGTTGGAGGAAAACCTTTCCAGCTGTCCCTGTGCCTGCGCTCCGGCTCCCTCCCCTGCTGGCCAATGGCCACCCTCCTTGGGCCTCTGGTTCCTCATCTGCAGAGCAGAGATAATAATAACTCCTATTGGTGTTATTGGGATTGTTGGGGGGGTTTAAATGGATACTGTACAGAATATGGTAGAGAACAGGTGATTTATAAATAGATTCTTTTTTCTCTACCCTGAGGACATCAAGAAATGCCCGAGATCAAGTTATTAATTTGGCTTCTGACCCATTTTGAGAAATGTGTTCAGAGTTTTCCAAATGTGTTTTGATTATGTAATCTTTTTCTGTAGAATGACTCAGGTTGGGAATATCTTGTTAGGCTGCCTGCTATTTATAGTAATTCTTTAAGAATCCTATATAACACATCCTGAACCTATTTCTTCATTGTCTGATTATATTGCTTTGGGTTAACAAATGAGGAATAATTTATGGTAGAATAGGAAGGTTGTCTAAGAGTGTCAGTCTTTCCATCAGTTTTACTGAAGTGCAATTTGTAAAGCTGACTATATTTAAAGTGTACAAGGTGATGACTATATACAAGTACATCTTGCAAGATGATTACTACAGTCAAGTTCATTAACACATCCATTACCTCTCCTGTTACCTTTCGTTTGGCGCGAGAATGCTGAAGATCTGTCTTCTCAGCAAACTACAAGCATGCAATACAGTGCCGTGAACAGTCATCATCGTGTGTGCATGAACCAACATCTGTCATGACCTCCTCATCCCAGAGCTTTTAAGAAAAGAGAGATTAAGCCTCCGAGATTCTGAGGCTGATACCAGAGTGGGAAAGCCCAGAACATGGGGAAACAAACCCATCTCCCTGCCGCGGGAGCTGCTTTTTACCAGCAGCACCTCTCCCTGCAAAGTTTAGCAACGGGAATCTCAGGTTTTCTGTGTTTCTGCCACCTTTTATCTTTGCAGGTTTGGGCTGCTGTTCCTCCCGCTGGGTCATTTTTCTATCCTGGTTTTGCTAACTTGGATGTGGAATGACACGGCTCATATGGTGTTCACAAATTGGGCAGTTGTCATTGCTATGTTTGCACAAGCAAGTGGCACAAAGCTCGAGCTCTTATTGCTGTGAGCTCCACCCCACCCCCAGCCAGCTGCTGGGTGGGAGTTTGGTCTCAGACCTTGGTCCCCACACTTCACTCCTCGGACTCCCTGACCATGGCTGTTTGCCTCTCCTGGCCTCCGGGCCTCAAGTTGCCTGTGGGCCGTCTCTGGGGCTGCTCTTGGAAGCCTTGCTCAGTCCAGCAGACCAAAGCGCAGGCTCTTGTTCCCCTTGAGACGAGACTGCTCTGCCTCAGTGGCACCCTGCAGGTCTGCTGTGGGGACAGATGCAACCCGCCCTGCCTTGAGTCCATCTTGTTCCCTCACCCTGAGTTTTTGAAAATAAGGCACAGACTCATTTTCTACCTTCTGTTCTCCCCTTCACAGCCTTTCTGGCTGCATCCGTTACCAATCAGCCAGGGGTTCTTTGGCTGGCTTTGGATGGAATTCATGAAATTGGGATGTCGTGGGTGGGGTCTGAGGAGGTTCCCACCCCCTGCCATGGAGTCGGTTCACTGACTTTCATCACACAAAGAGCATTTCAGGACATGTCACTGGGAGGCATGGGCAGATTTTAAGGCAGAGTTAGAAAGTAGGAGAAAATAGAAAGAGGGCCTCCAGCTTGAGGAGCCGAAGGAGGCACCGCTCTGATGATCAGATGGACCTGTTAACAGAAAAAGGACTAGCTTTTATGGCTTCTCTGATGGGATGTGCATAGGTGGGGACTGTGCCAGTGGTCATGAGTATGGGATTTTAAAGACTTCTCTGTCATGTTTTGGGGTACTTCCTTCTGGTAAGTTATAGATTACTAGTCATTCTCTTCCTTGGAGACATCTCCCTCCACTCCCCATTATGGTCCTTTCTGTAACAGAGGGCACAGTCTGGACAGAGAAATGTAGATATCTCCCTTTGGTGGCATTGTGGCTAGTGCCTAGATGTCCCCTCAAAGCCTCATGTGGTCAGGTTATGGAAAACAGACCAAACATGGGAAGAAACAGCCTCGAGGAGGTTTAAAAGGCAGTTTATTACACCAGTGGGCCTCTAATGAGGCTCTTTCCCAAATAGCCAGAGCCCCACCCAGCAGGGTTTGAGGGCTTTATGGGAAAAGTAAGGGAGAGATACAAAGGCAGGTTCGGTGTACTATGATTGGAGGGTTGGGTGATACCATAGGTTGCTGAGGGAGTTTAAACACTTTAGGCTACATTATAAGGCCATCTGCTATACAAATCATGGATTATGCAGAGGAAGAAATGTCCTGTTACATTTTAAGTTACATTGCAAGGCCATCAGTTAGACAAACTTACACAGAAGAAGGAGTGTTTTATTATCAGGTTGGTCTGGCCATGTCCTTAGTCTTCTCAGGCTTTTATTTAAAATGTTAATTTTGCTGGGCATGGAGGCTCACGCCTGTAATCCCAGCACTCGGGAGGCTAAGACAGGAGGATTGTTGTGAGTTCAAGACCAGCCTGGGCTACAAAGTGAGCTCAAGGCCAGCCTGAACGGCATAGTGAGACCCGTCTCAAAAAGACAAGGGCTGGGGATCTAGCTCAGTGGCCTAAGCACCTGCCTGGCAAGCACAAGGTCATGAGTTCAATCCCTTGTGCTGCAAAAAAAAAAAAAAGTTAATTTCCCTTTTAGTCATAGGTGGGAGTTTTCAGAGCTGGCTAGATGTGGAGGAGTGTGATGCTGGGGTGAAGAGTGTGTGATTCCTAAATCAGCTTACTGATGGGTTTGGCATAGCTCTGGGTGTGGATAACAGGAAGGCCCACCCTGTGTGTGGGTACTACCCATCCTAAGGGCATGTAGCCTGGATAGAACATAAGGGCCAGCGAGAGGGCTGCTGTCCTTGCTTGTCACTTGCTGCTTCACTACTTTACTGCTTGCTGCCTTCTGCTTTACTGCCCTCCGCCTGCCATAGACTGTTTCTCTGTCTGCCTGTCTGCCACGCCACCCTGCCTTGGAGCCAGCTGACAATGGACCGAAACTTCTACAAACTGTGAGCA
>RJWT010056547.1:0-10031 GCA_004365215.1 Cuniculus paca
ATTCACTAGGAAAGAGTTTCATGGTGGCTGCAAATATGAGGTGAACACAGTATTGACAGCATTTGTGCGGTTCCTTAGGTTCTTGACAGGAGTCACACAAGAAGGTAATTCAAGAATCTCTACCGGATTGAATTCTGGAGTGACCTGAACTCTGAAGAAGGGCAGCAGTTACTGCATTGGGAAATAGTCATTACCCTGTACTTCACCTGGAACAATCCTCCTGTATTGGACCAGTGGCTAACCTTGACGGAAACCCCTTGAAAATCACAACATCCCTGGGATACTTAGAACATGGTCTTTAACTTGACTCAGGTGATTGTCCTCGACTTCAGCAGGGAAAACAAGGCCTGACCAAGCGTCTTTGAAACCTTTATGAAAGGGGAAATCAAATGAAGGAAAAGAGAAGGAGAAAGGAGCCTTTTCCTCAGCTCAGGACCCGAGAGCTTTTGTCTCGGTGAGCAGACTTAATGACTGTCCCAGGAGCGGCAGGAAGGGTCTGCCTGCGGCCCCGCAGCCGAGTGACTTGCTGAAGATCCGGGTATTTTCTACTTAACACCTTTCCCTGCCTTGTATCTGAAAGGACTCTAAAATTCTGTATCATGTTTTAGGCATTCTCTTCATTTTTTTGGTTATTTTGGTTGTATCTTTTTGGATGGGTAGCCCTCAAAATACTTGAACCTGGCTGTATGTTTTGCATTCATTTTCTTTTAAGTCTTCGGATAGAATAAATCTGCCATTTCCTGCAAAAATTGAGATTTGAGAGGTGAGGTGTCGGGAGAATGAAACTGTTAGGTTGGTTGATGTTACAGAACAATGCAGTGCCAGACCTCAGTGTTACATATTGCTTTTCAGAGCAGGTCTGTACTGTGTGTTTACATGGTTGAATTTAGTTTGTAATGATTATTTTTAAAGATTTCCACAGATTTGAAAGTAGCATTAACTGTTAACCAGATTAAATTAACTCCTAGACAATTTGGAGCTCTTGGAGAGCCAAGGCCCATTATGAACATTTAAAATCAGGTGACAGCCTCCCTTTTAAGCGAATTTTCTCAAAACGCTTATTTTCCATTACTTCTTGTACATTCTTTGATCTGTTGTATTACTTGTTGAGTTTATCTGTCAATGTGCTGCACTTGTCAAGTAAGCAGTTTTATTTTTATTTATTTATTTAGAATACATTGTACTGACACGCATTGAAAACTGCTGCCTCAGTGTTTTGTTTTGTTTTGTTTTGTTTTTTGTTTGTTTGGTCTTTTTTGAGACAGGGTCTCACTATACAGTTCAGGCTGGCCTTGAGCTCACTTTGTAGCCCAGGCTGATCTCAAACTCACAATGAGCTTCCTGCCTCAGCCTCCCTAGTGCTGCGATTACAGACGTATGCCACCATGGCTGGCTTTGCTTCCTCAGTTTTGCTGGAAGTAGACTTCTTTGATCATATTCCTTCTTTTAGGGAGATTCTTGATTTTCATGTTTTAAGTGGTTTTCATGTGCCTTGGAGCCAAAATTTCTGTTCCTGGTGGTTGGAAAACTGTCTGCTGGCCAACTGACTAAAAGAAAAAGTGTGGTATGGGAAACTACTTAAGTTAAAAAATGTTTTTTTCTTTGAGTATCACTAGCTTGTGTGCATCTTACAGAATCCTGGGGCTCGTCCGCATACTGCCAAGCAAATATGGAAGAATATTTAATGGTTAAATGTATGCTTTTCTCTTCTTGCTGTACCCATGCTGTCACTTAACCCCCAGAAGTTATTATCTTTTTGTTAATGTCAGGCTCATTTTGGGTAAAGATATGTATGTATTTTACTTACACACACACACACACACGCGCGCGCGCGCGCGCGCACAAACTGAAGTAAAATACTTTTATCAAAGGATACCATCAATAAAGTCAAAAAAATTAGCTACAGACTAGGAAAAATACATGCAGTGGAAATATCTTATGGAGAATTTGTATCATGAATACATAAAAAAACCTCCAAAACTCTCAACAATTAAAAATACCCAGTTTTTAAAACTTGGTACTTCACAAAAGGAGATACGTAAGTGGATCATTACCTCATGATAGTGTTGATTACCACAGTTGTCAAGGAAATGCAAATTAAAATCACAATGATGTGCCATTTCAAACCAACTACAGTGGTGGTGAGACCACAGTACATGTGCCACAGTGAGCTTTATATATCATCGAAGGCTGTAAAACGGTCACCATCGCTGAACTATAATGATTAAAAATTAAAAAGACCCTGAAGGCAGTAAAAGTTAGTGAAGGATATAAGGTAGCCAGAACTTTTTTTTTCCCCTTTAGTTCTGGGGATCGAATTTAGGGCCTCAGGTATTTTAAGGAAGTGTTGTATTACAAAGGTAAATCTTTAGCCCTTTTGAATATTACTAATGGAAATGTGAAATGATAAAATCACTTTGAATGATGATTAAGTAGATTCTTATTATGTTAAATGTACATTAACCCTATTACCTAACAATTTCATTCCTAGGTATTTGAACAGTTAACACATACATCCAGAGAAATAATTTTACATTAATGCTCGTAAAAACTTTATTTATATTATGTCAAAACTGGAGACAATCTAAATGTCCATAGAATTGAGAGATAAATTATGGTTATTCATACAGTAGAATACTATTCAGTAACAAAAAAGTACCACTGATACATGCAACAACGTAAATGATCCAAAACATCAAGAATACCAAAATAATCTAGATACAATTGTGAACAAGGGGCTTGCAAATCTTATTTGTGGTGACAGAATCAGAATAACATTTGCCTATAGGTGTTGGGATTGATTTAGGAGTTTGAAGAAACTTTCTGGGGGTAACCAAAGTATTGTGCGTCTTGACTTAGGAGTTGTTTATACAGATATATGTTTGTTAAACCCATCGAATATTACATTTAAGATCTATGGAGTGTATTGTATGTAAACTTTACCTCAATTTAAAAAACAGAAAGTCATGTTTTAGGAGAAATTAAAAATATGGCAAGACAAGCATGACATCTGGTTGGTATTTGTAACTCTCCTTACAACTTTGTTACATAGAATTTTAAGCATTTTTTTCATTGCATTCTACATTTATATGACTTAAAAACCCTAAATCATTAAAACAAATCTAGAAAAACAAAGGAAGAAACAACAATTCTTTCATTCTTGTTTCCCATCCTCTATTCTAGCCTGTAGTCAGCTATTATCCTCAGTTTCTTATGACTCTTTCTCAGACTATATTTAAAAAAATGCCCCACATTTTCACTGGGGATGACACAATCCAAGAAAACATGATGCTAGATATTAAATATCCTGTTGAGATCATTGCACTAGAACTGCAAGCAGTAGAGCTGATAGCATTAGAAATGTTAACATTGAAACTGGAAATTATTTGAACAGGTCTTTGTTCAGACCAAATTATCATGACTTTTTTTCATTTTTGGTGGAGAGGGAGTACCAGGAATCAAACTCAGGACCTCGTACCTACAGGCAGGCTCTGTGCCATTGAGCTAAACCCCCAATCCCATATCATGACTTTTCAAAGCACAATTTCTGGAAGGTTTTCACATCTTGTCAGACCGCCCTGGGTAGTCAGGTTAGAAATGCTCTTTTTGGCAAGGGCTCTTGCTATTTCTAGCTGTTGCAGCCATCGTTTCTCTTTAAAGGCACTGGAAGAAAATAAGACACCAGGAGGGTTAGTCTTATCCCTATGCATAGCTGAAAGGATGGAAATATTCAGGTTGATGTTTGCAGTTGTAGTTAGTTTGTCTTATTACGTGGGTATGATGTGAAACAGAAATGAGATTCTTTTTAAAACCAATTCTTTTGATGCTGTGAGAATGATGTGTTTCCAAGGCAATACGAGAAGTTTGGAACCTACAACTAGAACCAGAAAAGCTATTAATAGCTTGCAAAGTTTTCTGGCTTGAACATTCTATTTGTCCTTCCTGTGTATTGCATACTGTAACCAACTTGTTCTTCTCCAAACACCTGTTAGAATTTTTTCATTGAGAAAATCTTGGGTTTTTTAAAATAGTCTTTAACTGAAATGTAATGTAATTTAATATTTGATGATAGTTGTCCTCTGGCTACATACTAATAAAAACTTACAAATTTGACTATGATTAGTCCTACTTAATAGTAAGCAAAAGTGTTCATTACAGAGAAATTGTACATCTTCTTAAATGTTGGGGTCCTCTAAGGTTTTACCCTTGGTTCTCCTCTCTTTGTACCCTTATCCTGGGAGAGTTCATTTATACCTTGCTTCGATTCCCATATCCATGACTCCTAAATCTTGAATTCTCTTAAAATTTATATCTCCAATTAGCAAATAAAACTGTCAACTTGACATACCTCTTCTCTTTTTCCTTGTCACCCTTCACAATATCATTATTCTGACACAGACTTTGCAGACCTCACCATTTCCAAAACTGGACACAAAACTCAATTATTTCTTTCTCCACTCCAACACCTAATTGGTTATCAAATTTCACTGGTTATGCCCCAGAAATATCCTTTTGGTACTTGCCCTCTTCTTTGACTACCACTGTTATTATAGTCCAAGAATTTATTATCTCCTGCTTCTCTTTTTGCTGTTTCTTAATCATATTTTAAAATTTTCACACCTTTCCAGTGAGTCTCTGATACATCTTCACCAGATTTGTCTTCAAAACCCAAACAAAAAGCTGACTAAATGACTTACCTTATAAGAAAAAAGCATCTAACATACCTCATGGAAAACAAAATAAGAAGTAAACTCTCTGCTTGGGCATAAAGATGTTTCTTAATGTAGATGAAATGTACATGTAGATGATCAGTCTCATCTCCAGCCAATTTCTCCCTAGCCTCTAAAATTATTTTTTGCAAATTCACTTACTCTCTTGAAGACTACATTTCTTGCTTTCTCTTTCACAAAGCATCCTCTTTGACCCTGTTATTGTCTCTAGCTGAATTCCTTCCTTCATTATCACCACTTTTGTTTGGCCGAGTCATGCAGATTTTTTAAAGGACTTCCATTCAAACTGTTAGGCGCAACCTTGCATAAAAATACCTTCGTGTTGCAAACATTTGAACTGGACCCATGTATGTCTGCTTTGACTTCTCTGTTCTGGATTAACGGCTTGCTTTACCTCTATAGATGTGTCTCTGTGGGTTCTCTAGAGTGTGCTCACCCATCTGTGCTGCTCATAAAATCAACTCTTAAGCCTTGAGATTACTCAGGATCCTTAGTTTATCCTTCCACGTCCCACCTGACTTAATCTGAAGTACCCTCTCCATCCTGATGTGCACCCTTGCTCTTTCTTAGTCCAGAAATCATCCTCATTTTCTCCCTGGCATTTGAACCCTAACTTATCTGCATTCAGGCAAAAACTGTTCATTGAGTGCTTCCTGTATGTCAGGCATTATTCTGGGTGCTAGGAATACAAAAAGTGGGGAAAAAAAAGTTATCCCTTGGTTTTAAAAAAAACCATAGAGTTGTACTTTTATCTGGAGTCCAACAACCCATTAGAGTAAGTATCTGGGATTACTGTCTATTCTCAGTCCTCTTAAATGCTCCACGGTCTGGACCAATCCCTCACATTTGAAACTTCACTAAATCAGACTTGTAAGTCACATAATGCTCATTGAAATCAAATCTAAGCAGTAAGGAAGGTCAATTTCTAGTCATGCTTCAGCAATAGGGAGAGATCCCTGGGAGATTGGCAGGGGACATGCGGAAAATTTTGAGGGGTGTGCTAGAAATAGTTTACACCTGACCTGGTGGTGGTTACACAGATACTGCATATGCAAATGCAAAAACTCAATATGCTGTACACGTGCTATTAGTATTTCTCATGCATTTTACTGTACATTTTATAACTCCTCCAGGAAGCACTCCACAAATAGACACTGAAAGCCTTTCTCATCTGAAACTATACATGTGTCCACTTTAAAAACACCTACTTTTGGGCTGAAGCTATAGCTCAGAGGTAAAGTCTGAGGCCCTGGTTTAACCTCCAAAACAAACAACAAATGTACTTTTATGTTTCCATTTTGCTTATTGCTGTACTGAACCATCTAAGCACTTATTGTATGTTTGCAAAATAAACTTATTTTAAACATGTATTTGTTGTCACAAATCAGATTTCCTTTCTTATGTGTATCGCTTGATTTTAAGATGAACTATATAATTTTTTGAGACAGGGTTTCACTATGTATTCGAGGCTGGCCTCGCACTTAAGATCTTCCTAAGCGAGCTGTCCAGGTGCTAGCTAGGATTATAAGTGTAACCACTACGACTGGCTTACAATTTGGATCAATCATTTGCATAGTAGTTTTCTAGAATTTTAGATGATTTTTTTATTCGTTTCAGTCACAGGTGTCTCCAAATTATGAAGACTAGAGCATTAATGCTGTTAAGCGGAGTCCTCACCTCCTGTAAACCTCACTGGATGTTAAATTTTACATTTTACAGCCCAAGTTTCTTTCACCACTAGGTGGCGACAACCGAGTTGAAATAGAGGCGCTTAAATAAAAGACTAAAAGGCAAGTGAAACAGTCGAGCCTTAGTTTTTCTTTCTTTCTCATTGTTTGGAGTAGGGAAAAGCTACTTATCAATGTATACTTCTCTAAGCTAATAATACTTCTTAAGTAATGGGGAGGACCTAAGATCTAATCTGAATGTTCTGTTTTCAGCGAAATCTAATGAGTAAAATTTATCTGATGGAAATGATTATGCCTGAAAAGCCCACTTCTTGTTTAACTTTTTTTTTGGTACTGATGATCAAACTCAAGATCTCACACTTGCCAGCCAGGCGCTGTGCCACTGAGCCATATCCCTGGCCCTTTCTTGTTTTTAACTTTTAAATATGACAGCAGACCTCCCCTAAACTCGTAATATCAGTTCTAGGACCCTATCCAATGTAAACCTCTTCCCTACCCATACATCTTGCTTAATAAATCAAAACAGGTCTTTAGGGTTCACTTCATTATTAAATTGTTCCTTTCTTTTCTTCCACTTTCATTACTCATCATTTTGTGTCATCAAGTCTTCCATGACACTTTTGATGTTTCCTTCCCATGTTTCAAGTTTCTACTTTTAATTATAACAGTGGCTCACAAATTTTTATTAGGTTCAAAAAGTAAATTAGCATCAGCAATGGAACTAATTGATACCATTATTTCCCATGACTCTCCTTTCTGAAAGCTTGAGGAGTAAACTGCTACATAGATTGCTTTGGTCTATAGCATCGGTTTACTTTTTCCTAGACTGAAGTCCTTGATGCTGCGTACAGATGCCTCAGAAAAACTTGTGCTGCTTTATTTGGTGTTGTAGGCTTTAGGAATCGTTTCTGCCCTAGATCTGTCTCATTAGAGGTTTGCCAATGTACATTTAAAGAGAAAAAATTGGCCAGATGTGGTGGTGCAGGCCCGTAATCCCAGCACTTAAGAGGCTGAGGCAGGAAGATTGCTGCAAGTTTGAGGCCAGCCTGGGGAACATAATGAGTTCGAGACCGGCTATGAACTACATAATGAGACCCTGTTTCAAAAACCAAAATAATAATAATAATAACAATGACAATGAAAGGGAGAGAGGAGAGAGGAAGAAAACACTACCTTGCCACTGCTAAGCAGTGGATCGCATTCTCCCTCGTAGTCCTCCCACTGTGCTTTGAGAAGGATTCCAAGGAGGACCTTAGTAAGAAGTCAGCTCTGGGTGTTGCATAGTAAAATGATGGGTGTGAATATCCCATTCTTGAAACTGGAGGAAGGGGGACTTGGGGGAGATATTTATTTTTCACAACCCTTTCTTTTCTCCTAGCTGTGGCAGTAGTTTCTTTTTGATATTGTTGATGTTTTTGTACGTCAGAGAACTTATTTGCCTCTGCTAGCGCAGGAAATGTGAGGATCTGTTCCCTAGGGTCCTTCTGTGAAACTGTCAAGGAATCAGCAGGTGTCTTGCTTGCCGTGTGCCTCTTGAGAGGCGGTAGCTTGCTCAAGATGCTTTGTGAATCCTGGTTCCCAGTCTTATGCCAACTCTTGGAGGTCATTTTTGGTGTGGTGAAACCATCCACCAACACAGTGTCTCCAACTTTTGCCCCAAAGACTCTTGATTTGCAAAACTGACCTTTATGAAGGCTGTGACTCTGAGCTCTGAGGATCCATTGTTTTATTTTAATATAAATCCTCATTGGGACTGAAATTTTCAGAAAAGAAACCGTGGACCACATTTTACTCAACAAATATAATACACAGTCTTTATGCTTGTGTTTGAAGGCGATGGTCAGAGGAGTTTGCCCTGCTGCATTTTTGCACTCCAGGCACAGAACGCTGCAATTGACAAAGGCCTTCAGAATCAACAGCTGGCCTGCTTCTGCAGCGGCATGAATGGGGCATTTAGAAATATCAGCATGAAGGGCTTCATGGCACCATGCTCGGTAGGGATGAGCACCGACTGCCTCATGTGGCCGCACGCCCTGCTTCAGGGCCCATTCACTGAGTTCAATGTAGCCGTAAAAGGCAGAGATGTACAGGGCTACCCTTTTCTGATACCTGAATGAGTGGAACAAAGGTGTAGGGGGAAGGGTTAGTAAGTCAGCAAATAGACTAACAGAGTTACACTAGATACCAAACATAATAGTTTTTTTTGTTTTGTTTTGCTGTTTTGGTACCAGGAATCAAACTCATGACCTCATGCTTTCCAGGCAAGCACTGTGCCACTGAGCTATATCCACAGACCCAAAACATAATAGTTTAATTGTTTATTTCTTCCTAACTTTTACCTTTAAGATGTTTGTAGAAGAGGTTTATGACCACATACAGATTATATTGCACAGGTCCTGCTTACACAATTTATTCTACTATGCACATGTAAGTAATTCCAACTGGTTTCCTTGGAGTGGCTGTCATTCTTGGAAAAACCAAATGCTTAGGGAAAATACCAAACTTCCTATTATATAGGAAATTATTGGAAACAATTTCATGCATTTTAGAAACTTGAGAGTTTGATATGTTTGTTTTGTCTTTTCTGACAGTCCTTGTTCTCCGGCTTCTCAATATCTTGACTCTAATTCTGATCTCAACTACTACCCTCTACTTTACCCATACTAGGGCTATAGTCTCTTGACTGGTTCCCTTCTTCTCTTATTTACGTAAATTGGAGGGTGCTTATCCTCTGTTTCAAACCCTTCATAGCTTCCCACTATAATTAAATTCACACTCCTACTGGGTGTGGTGGCTCATGCCTGTAATTCCAGCACTTGGAAGAGTGAGGCAGGAGGATCACTGCGAGTTTGAGGCCAGCTTGGATTACATAGTAAGTCCAGGACAGCCTGAACTGCATAGCAAAACCTTATCTCAAAAAAAAAAAAAAAAAAAAAAAAAAAAAAGAAAAGGAAAAAAAATCACACTTCTTAGCTTTGCCTCTGAAGACCCTCGTAATCTACTTCTGTCCCTCTTTCATTGTCCTGGTGTCACAGTGGTTCCAACATCCTGTGATGCATAAGTTGGGTGATTGGTGAAGGCTGGTCAAAAAATGAGAGTTAGGGAGGCAAACTCCCTTAGGGTCCCGCCAGCTGTTGTACAGGATATACTGCCCAGTAGAGATGGAGGAAGCCAGTGTAGCATCAACCCAAACCTACGTATATACCAGTATGACTTCTCATGTGTTTTTGTATTTAGGGAAGATTCTCTTCCCACAACATGTAGTTCTCTGGGGCCCTGTGGCACATTATAACTGATTCGAATCACAAATTATTAAACTAGCTTTTAGTTCCTACATCAATTTCTTTTGAAATTCATTAGTGAAAATCAGCGTTTCTGAGTTTGATCAATCAGGAATCAAGAGTCCTCTCCTGAGGGTAATTATCTTTCTCCTAGTGATACTGAGTTCTTGGGCTACATCTTTCCTTCAAACATGGACAGTTTGAACAGAATTCATCTTCTCCCCCAAACTTTATGCTTTTTTGGGGTTCTCTTCCTGGTCAGGTAGATCTTCCATTCACTCCATTATGTTTTTTTTTTCCTCTCTCTCTTTTTCTCCTTTTCTCCCCCTTAT
>RJWT010056548.1:0-10026 GCA_004365215.1 Cuniculus paca
TATGGTAGCCAATGTTGTTTTGCTAATATCTTGAAATTTGGTATTGCTTACATTGTTTTGCTTTGTTTGTTTTGTTTTGTTATGTTTTGTTGTGTTTCTACTGTTGTATTTTGTTTGATTTTACTTATCCCTGATGGTATGGGCAGGTATACTGCAGATAACAAGAGGCATTATGGTATCCTTACAGATTGCTTTTTACCCTGTTTAAAAGTCATGTATCAGGTTCATTGCCTTGTTTTGATTGACTTTACTCTGTTTTATTTTGTTTGATTGTATTCTTTTCAAAAGAAAAAAAAACAAGAAAACATAAATAGAAAAAAAGGACAATGACCTTGATATGTAGGGTCACTGCTAAACCTAATGAAAACATGACTTTACCCTCGACTCTAAAAAATAGAAACAATATTAACACAATCACTACTAGTCTATTTTCTCTGCTAAGTGAGGTCCACTACTTACACAGAACATTTGTTACCTAGAATCAAAATAAAGTTTTAGCAAGGAGGAAACAAAGTCAACAGAATCTAAAAAGGGTGCTCAGGGCTGTGTTTGAACCCACGTAGGCAGGAATGCCTGGGAAACAGGGGACAGCCAGGTGCCAGAAAGTGCTGCCAAGCACAGTTGAAACCCCCAACAGTACCTGAGCCAGGAAGTCCTTGTGGCTGCGAACTGTGTGGTGGAATCGCTTGACCAGCAGTGCCTGCACGTGCTGGAGGACCAGCCGTACACCTGTGTTGAATGGGATGCTGGGTCCCTCTGGGTCCGAGGGCTGCTGGCCTTCTGGGTGAGCAGGCTGCTCCGGAGAGCAGGCGTTGGAGGCTTGGGTAGGCTGCGTGGCCTTCTTGCTAGGCCCCAAACAGGGGTGTCGGAGGTTGATGCGTTCCCTTTTCTGCTGAGTGCCACCTATTTGAGGAGGTAGAATAAAAAATTTGGAAACATACATGTAAATTCTGGATCCCATGTGCTGTTTTTTCTAACAGCATTGGTTTGGTTTCTATACTTATCCTGATAATTGAGAGCTGGCATAGAAGTAATTAGTGCCATTTGAGGTTCAGTTATAAAACAGTGTATCCTCCACTGTCCTCCTATTCCTGTTCAGAGGCCTTTCAAATACGTTATGGGAATCGTAAGTCTACTCAATTCTGAACCACTATATTGGGAAAGGGAGAAGTACAAAATGCCAGGCCAGGTAAATTATTAATCTTTTTTTAAAAATCTATTTGTCAGTGTAAATTCTGTATAAAATCACTCTAAAATTCTGTTTCCATTAAAGAGTACAAAATAGTTGAGTGCACTGACATAAAGAGAGCTCTAAAACAAATAACTCAGTGCAAAGAAACAACCTAGGTGGAAAGCCAGACATGGTGGTGCACGCTTGTAATCCCAGCACTAGGGAGGCTGAGGCAGGAGGATTGCTGCGAGTTTGAGGCCAGCCTGGGCTACAAAGTGAGTTCAAGGCCAGCCTAAAAGGCATAGTGAGACCCTGTCTCAAAACAACAATGGGCTGATTCTAGCAAAACGTATAAATTTGGAGAAGTGTCTCACTCTGTCTGAATCTGAATTTTCTCATCTATAAAATGGGGATGAGAACATACCACAAGAACAACAAAACCAAAACAAACAAACAAACAAACAAAAAACAAAACAAAGAACAACAAACTAGGTGGAGGTCAATCTGTGTAATAAGTTTACATTTGTGTCAGGAAGTTTGTATATCACACATGAAGACAAAGGACACTTTAGGTATACATATGCACAATTACAAAGCTTAAAAGGATGCCTGCCAACTGTCACTAGGAATACCACCAGGGAAGTAGAGGCAGATGGGGGTTGTCGGGAAGGGAACTCCGTATTTTGGATATTATTTCAATTTTTAAACAACAAAATTTAATCACTTATGATCAACACACATAAAAAATTACAACTTTGAGTAAACTTGGTTCTCTCTGAGTTCTTCGAGGGCACTGAAAAGTGTAGAAGCACTAACTAACTAGAAGTTAGGAGACCTGGGATTGAATCTGATTCTGACAAAACGTATAAATTTGGAGAAGTGTCTCACTCTGTCTGAATCTGAATTTTCTCATCTATAAAATGGAGCTCAGAACATATCACAAAATCCTTTCAAAGATTAAATGAGATAGCTCAGTGAATGTGTTGTATAAACAATGCAAGTTGTCAGTTAAGTTGAAGCTCATGATCACTCACGGATGCTCCTTTGCAGAACGTCTGTTGTAGATACACAGGGATGACCTGGGGACTGCGACTTGGTCCCAGCTGCTTTCTTAGTGGCCTCACATCCTTCAGGAAAAGGACACTATAAAGGCAGCTGGGTGGGCTCAATCATGCTTTCAACTAACATTCACAGGTATGCATGGTGTTCTAGGCCCAGGAGGCAAAGGCCCTGGTTACAGGGAGCACCAGCCCAGCACTCAGAGGGGCAGAACTGTGCAGGTTCAGTGACAGCTTGATGCCACATTCTTCATTCTTCAGGCTCCTTTTCCTGACCTGGGCTCATACTTGAAGTCTGATACTGGAGGATATCTCCTCCTCCTCCTCCTCCTCTTCCTCCTCTTCTTCCTCTTCGTCCTCTTCCTTCTCCTCCTCCACCTCCTCTTCCTCCTCCTCCTTCTCCTCTTCTTCTTCCTCCTCCTCCTCCTCCTTCTTTTTGGCTGACTCATTTCCATCCTCTGAAGGTCCCATCAAGGCTAGAGCCTGTTGTACCGGCCGGCGTTAAGGGCTCCAGGCCTGTTCAGCATCACTAGTCTGTCCTTAGCTCTCCACTGCCCTATAGTGGTCTCTGGCTCTGAGCTACTCCTTAGAAATGGCACCAATCCCCTTGGTACCCTGCCATGCTCTACCCCAAAAGACACCTATATAGTCCTCCTGACTTTGGAGACAAGATCAGAAAATGTCACTCTAAAACTGAGCCAATTGAAAACAAACGTGCTTAATCATCTGAAAAGTGGAAGGTGGCGGTAGCATAGATCTTAGCCTAAAGAATAAGGCCTAGAACAGTGATAGCAAACTTTTTAGAACTTTTAAGGATAACAATCAGCCCGCTGCAACATGTGTGCCATAGGTTCATTACCACTGACCTAGGAGTTTGTGGGAATTTAAGCAAATCATCCAACTCTGTGAGCTCGGCTACCCCCAGATGGGTCAGAATCCTGCCCTACCTGCCTCATGAGATCAAGGCAAACATTAAATAACACAACGGGTGTTAGGTGCTTTGTCAAGTGTAAGAGGTCATACAAATTTGAGGTAATAGGTGATTTGTGAATGTTGAGATAAAAGTATTACTAAGTATTGATCAGAAACTGCATGCTGTGTTAAGACTTGACATGCATTATCGTGTTTAATTGTCTCAACAGGGGAGATGGTAAGATTATCTCCACTTTAGCGATGAGAAAACTGAGGCACAAAGACAACAAGAACTTATCCAAAGCCACTCAGCAAATTATGAAGCTCCGGTGTGATGTCTGGTCTGCCTCGCTCTAAGGCTAAACTTTTAACCTCAACACTGGTTGACTTTTTGGTGTATCTTTTTCTGTTCCCATATTGACCAAACAGTATTCCAGGTCTAGTTTAATGTCTGTTAAGGAGTATTCTGTACTGATAAAAGGCCCCAACTCTTGAATCTAGCACAGCTTCTGATATAAGTTAACATATTTTCATTCTGGCCTTTTTTAATGTAAATTGTCGGCTTTGGATGAACTGAGAGAATTCAGTATCTGTATCCACAAAGCTCAAACAGAAACGTAGGCCCTGTGATTGCTCCCTTTCTCCCAGAGCATCTCCCCTCTCATCCCCTTTCCTCTGTGTCAAGAGGAGCAGCGTTTCTGACCACCACATGACCAGTCTGGGCGGCCTGGAGCACATTGGCTGGGATGTTTGGTCATTGGTAATTCTAGGCATACCTGATAAACACTTGGGATCACTTAGAAAAAGAATAAAAACCATTTTACCTTCACACTGGTGCCACAGCCCCCATAGAGAGTAAATATTGCATAGGAAAACGCTTTGACGTGTTACATGGTAGGAGGAAGTATCCAGTGGCACGGTGGTGCCAGGAGCCCGAGGCAGCATGGAGAGACTTGCCGCATGCTCTTGTCTATGCTTGAGAGAGGGCCCAGTGAGATTTTAACAGCATGGGTAGATGTCTCTTGCTCCGTCAGAAATGGTTTGTGTTGTGGCAGACAAGTTACCTCTCCTGCACTTGCTTCTCCCTCTCTTTCCCCTCTGCAGTGAAGTCTGCTACACTCATGGTGTTTCATGTGGCTGTGTAATCTGGACACAAGTTGACACACGTAGAAGAGAGACTCCCGCAATCCCCAGGAATTTTGGTCCCTCCAGTTTCAAAGTCCGTAAGTCAATAAATGAGGGCTCACAATGATTTTATCTCGGTCTCTAAGGGACCAGGAGTCTCTAGCTGGCATCTGGGTAGTATTAACTGTCACTGTTATCCCTAAGGATTCTTTCAGCTGTCACTCATGCAGACAGGAATGGATCAGCGGTCTGGTGGAGATGTGAAGAGATGAGGATGGTGACATGGTAGGAATAAAAGACTGCGGATGTAGGATAAAAAGTTTTGGGCTCAAGCTACAAATCTGAACTCCATAAATATTCTGATTCATCCAGAATGTTTCTCCTTTGTCACTCAAAGGCACAAAGAATGTCAAGTGCTTATTATTTAGGGATCAGACACTATAGAGGAGAATTCTCCTGCACGATTTTGTGACTCTTTCCTTAGACTTTCAAGATAGCACAGGTGTGTGTATGGGGGCAGGGTGAGCAAGCCCCAAGTTCCAGCACCATACCAGCAAACAGAAGTCCCGAATCACAGTCCTCTGTGACCTTCAGAAAAATCTGTTGAGAAATAAAAGAGAGAGAGAGAATTTGGTTTAGGCATTCCCACTCTGAAAAACGTAACTGATTCCATTCTGTTGGGTATTGCTTCGTCAAGGGAAGAAAGTATATTACAGCTGCTTATCTAAATACATAGTCTTATATAAATGCAAACATGTAAGCACACAGTGAACACAACTATGTAAGATATGTATGCGTGGGAACAGAGGCAGGAGGAAGTAATTCCAAAGTGAAGACGGTTGCTCTGCTTGAGTGGGGAATTATGGCTTTTTGTTCATAAAACTTCACTCTAGTGTTAGGCTTTCACAAAGAATCTCCTCTTCTGGCACCAAATAGAAAACAGTTGAAATCTCTGCTTTACCTCTTCCAGGGGAGTGTCAGAAATTCCAAAGCTGCTCAGCCCCAGGTCTGCCAGGGTCTCCTCCAGCTCTCTGAAGAGGCTGGCATATGCCCTCTGCTTAAAATTCTTATTTGGAAGTAGAAAGATAACTTCTTGACCAATGCATTCCACCAGCTTTGCCTCTGGAACATGGTGGCAAACCACATCCATCAGCTCATTCACATCCCCTAAGACAAGAAAAAAAAAGAAAAAAAACTTGATGCCAACTCTGTCTTCAAGAATCTAGAAGACCGAGATTTCCCAGATCCCTACTCTCTTCCACCTCCCATTTCAGGAAGAAGCATTTTGCCGTTCAGCAATGACTCTTGTGGAGGACTGGCACTCATCAAGTTTGTTTTTAGTTGGCTCTATAATGGCCACTGAGAGATCAAAGCAGACAAGCAAAAGCTCTCTCCTCTGGCTGATTATACAGTCTTTGGGAGATCATGTCACGTCCGTGGACCGGTTTCTGCCTTTGTTCAATCAAATATTCTGTCACCTCAAGCTATGGTGTATTGGGCAGGTTCTACCTTTGTTTTCTCATCAGTGAAAGAGGGAAAATGACAGGCCTTGTGGTTCACTATCTTTCACTGGCAACTTAAGAGTTAAGTGAAAGTTGTTTTCATTTTTCTGGTCTGGTTGAAGCAAGCTCTGGGTAGAAGACTTGCCCTGGACCAATTCCTGAAACAGGTGATCAAGCTGAGACAGACAAATCTTCCTAAATCACACGCCCTTGCCTGGTCTTGGAGGGCTGCACTGTTTCCCTTGCTACTGCATCTCGCTCCTTAAACAAAGCAAAATGAAATGAAATGAAATGAAATGAAATAAAACAGAACACAACACTAGCTCCCAGGAAATGTACCTAAGAGCCGGGTGGCATGGACTGTGGGCAAGCATCAGGTATCCCTCATACAACCAGAATTGAATTTTATGCACAAGCATGTGTTACTTCAAAATTTAAAAATCTAATAATCTTTAAAGCATGCACGTAAAGACAGTTCCTTAGCGCATTATCTTGAGAAGCAGGTTAAAGGGAAAGGGATTCTGTAAACTCAGAATGGATAGTTGGCTTAGGGTCACCCTGTGAATTCTTTTCTTTCTTTCTTGGTGGAGAGATTTCATGGCTTCAGCAAAGATCCTCTGCTTAGCTGGACTGGAAAGCTTGCAGTATGGCAAACCTGAAATCGGCCTTGATTGTCTTAAATTCTGGGATGACTTCATTCAGGGGGTGGGCAGGTTTTATGTGAGGAGGAAGTGGTGCCCCAGTAGCTCTGCAGGGGTCAAGTTCATTGTTCTGGTAGGAAGGAAATGGAATCTGAAGCCCCTGGATTCCCAGGAATTGCGTCTTAGATGTGTGTCAGCCTTTCAAAAGTAGCACTGTCAGCCAGCAGGGCCCTCGGCTGGGTGCTGGCAGGGAGGTCTGTGGGCGTGTGGGTGTGGTATGTGGGTGTGTGTGAGTGAACAGCCCTCCTTGGAGTTAACTGGGGATTCAAATGGTCCTCCCACCCTGATTTGGGGCCGACTACTCACTACATTTCTCACCGGTGACAGCATTCCTAGTGCATACAAAGAACATTTTTCCTTAGAAATAGTTTTTTAAAAAATCATCCCAAACTGGCCCTGTTTCCAACTTGATTTTGGTGAATCACAGTAATTAGCCACGTTGGTGTTAGTTGTTTTTTTTAAAAGTCAGTTTCTCAACCAGGATTGCAAAGAGGAATCTTTAGAAAGCTGCAAAGACCCACAGGACGTAGGCAAGGCACAAAACACAGAAGTGAGTCCTTCTAAACAGATGTTTTCTGTTCACTGCAGGTTCTGTCAGCACGAAGAGGGTGGGGCGGAAATAGTGGTGATGGAACTCCGGGCATTGTCCCTTAAATTTAAGCATAGTACATAAATATTGTCTGGTTTTATTGTTTTACCAGATTTTACTCAGTAAATTCCTTAGGTTTAGAAAAAAATCTGAGAGATCGGATCCTAGGTTTTTTTTTTTTTGATAAGCAAATACTTTCCTCCTTTCCTTAACCTGGGTCAGTACATATGATCAGGTTATAGAGGCACGGTATTCCATTTCAAAGGCACCTCCACAGGAGACATGGAGGAGGGCATTAGTGGAGAACACAAAGTGTTGGCAAGCTCTCTGAGTCCCTGAGCTCTAATCCTCCATAGCAATAGCTTTTTTACTGCATCTCCCCAGAGGTGAGGGTGTGTATGACAGCTTCAGCGCTCCCTAACTCCAGAGAGAATCACTGGGAAATTGGGAAGCCAAGGGGAGCGCGAGGAGTATAACAGGGGCATGTGAGATTGCACAGATTTGTCATTCACACACATAATCTCTGATTCTTGAAAAATTCACCATTCGGAGCCATGAGCCAGCACAGTTCCACCAGAGGGCGCAGAGGAACAGCTCTGGAAGAGGCTGGCAGACGCAGAGGAATGACCCCCGCCCCGAAGCCAGAGCAAAAGGACCGTGCGAATGGTGGTTTACATGGGTGAAGACACAGAGTGAACAAAGACTGGATTCCTCATTAAAGGGAGAGGGCCTTCGGTGCATGACTTTTAAATTCCATTGGGAACGAAGAAAGGAGGAAGAAGAGAAGGAATCTCAAAGAAAAAAGATGAGCAATTGCATCATCTTAGGCCTGAGAACGCCCAGTGTTTTCTTTGCACGCCTCAAATGCCTCGCAACAGGACACACCCAGCAATGCCCGGAGATGATCGCTGGACCAGCACCGAGGTATGACCTGTCCTCGCCCTTACCGTCCAAGACTTGCTCTGGAGTTATCGCATCCACGCAGGCTGGACACCTGACAGAGAAACCCTTAGACGTGCAGCTGCAGGTCCCCTACGATAGATGGACAGCAGTAACTGAGAACGTACACATCACTTCAGTGACAGCATCTCCCTGAGGCCAACTGCTGTCACCATGTGCTTTGTTTGTTCCTTACTGACGAATATGGTCAACACATTTTTTCTTCGCTGCTTAATCTACTAATTCATCTGAGAATTTTGAGGGTGTAACTGTTTGATTTTATCCCGAAGAGTATGTGGGTTAGGCAGAGAGAGAAGCAAAGCCTCAAAAAATCCCTTTGGCTTGTCATTAATCAAGTGACAGCTGTAGGCTCTGCCTGTGGGAGACATTCTGCTCCTCCCTCCCCATGGATGTGCACTGAGCTGTGGAAATCTTCCCAGGACAGGAAAACCCATAGTGCTCAAACTGAGACATAAATAACGCTACAGTATAGTACTCGTGACATTTTGAATGTGAGCAAAGCCTGTTCTCAAGGAGCCCAGAGCACATTCATAACACCTTATCTCACACTGTATCTTTACCACGTCCCTAAGAAGCAGAGGCAGAGATCATTAGTTTCGTTTTTCATGTGGGGAAAAACAACAGCAAGAAATGAAATTATTTTCCCAGGATGATGGTTTATGCACTTTGTAGCCCAGACCTGAACCTGGGTCTCCTGAGATGCTGAGTGGTCTCTGCCAGTTGGTATTTTCTGGCTTCACCATTTTTAGGTGACTTAGAAGGAGACTTTTCCTCTGTTTTCATTCGCCATTAGAATTCAGGTTCAATTAGCAAACATGAATGTGGGAATGAAAAAGAGGAAGCTTAAAAATTGCTCTCAAAGCAATTCAACCTGGGCTGGGGATCTAGCTCAGCGGTCTAAGCACCTGCCCGGCAAGCGCAAGGTCGTGAGTTCAATCCCTGGCGCCGCGCAAAAAAAAAAAGCAATTCAACCTTGTAAGACACTTGCTTCTATGCTGTAGCCAAGCACTTGTGTAGTTTAGAATGCTGGTGTGTAATAATTCCAGGTTTTTGGAAACCAGTTGTATCACATGGGGTGAAGCATCTTTGTAGGATGGTTGAAAATGTGTTTATCAAAATCTCCTGCAAATGGTCTCAGAAATAAAGAAGCTGATTCTGACTGCTGGCGTTTGAGAGTGCAGACGTGCCCAGGGCAGCTGCTTGTGTCTCCCTTCTTACCTAGGTCGAGCTCGTTTTTGGGCAGACACATACCTCACAGCTGCCTCCTTGGCCTTGGATGTTTTTCATCTTGCGAACCAAGGTCAAGTAGAAGCCTGTGCCAAAGCAGTTCTTCAGGAAGAGTGGGGTGCCTGAGCAGTAAAGCCTCCCCTGGGAGATGATGGCAATGCGGTCTCCGAGGAGGTCTGCCTCGTCCATGTGGTGGGTGGACATGATGATTGTTCTGCCTGTGGGGTAGGGGAGTCACAGGGGGATCACAGGCGGGCCATGGGTAATGTGTGTTTGGCAAAGGATTGTGGCAACCTTCTGGTTACATGGTCACAAAAACTGGGAGATAATACATGAAAACAAAGGGGCTAATTCTGCAGCAAGTCCCAGGACACTAAGATAACAATGCCAACAACTAACATTCTGTAGCATCCCACATACTGTACAGCACAGTCACAGAAGGTATCATTTCGTGGGATATAAGGCTGATTGATTCAAATAAATCACCACATATAGGGCGCATTCACTATTCTCAGTACCTACTGAGTTCCATATGTGCATTCTCTGCGGGTCACTAAGCACTGCAGGTATAATCTTTGGAAGAACACACACAAACACATTCTTACTAGGTGGAGGTACCATTAAAAGAAAGCAGTCATGAGGATTTTAGGATGACAAATCTTCAGTGTAAAGTGTGGGGAAAGACAGTGCAAATAGAGAGGGGGGAAACCTCTGGTCAGCATTTGAGCCACACTGTCACTTTTCCGGGCTCCCTGAGCTCTGCCTGCTGTCTCTTCTGGAC